>BLSH010406084.1:40868-71677 GCA_018402905.1 Glandirana rugosa
CCAACCTACTTCTCACCAAAAGATTAACACCCGTAAGGGTGGCTAAACTAAGAAAAAAAAGTAAATTGGGTGTCCGACGTACCTCAACCTCCAACTCCACATCCACCTCCATTTTTGATTTTTTTATGTGATTTTAGCTTAAAAATTATTTTAAGTTATTTCCCTATCCCCATTTCTTTGTAGGGCAATTGTCTGACCCTTACCCACATTTTCCTTCCTTTTGCAGACCTCTAGGACTTTCCAGGACTGTTACAGCCATTTTTGTGCCTAAAAGTTCGGGTCCCCATAGATTTCAATGGGGTTCGGGGTCCGGGTCAAAGTTCAGGACAAGTCCGGACTTTGTCCCGAAATTCGGCCGAACCTGCAGAACCCGAACTTCCAGAGGTTCGATCAACTCTAGTCACTGGTCCTTGTTGGGCATATGTTGTAATGTTTTTTTTTCATGCAGCCTGTGGGTTAAATGAAAAAAAAGAATCAAATCGGTGGGAATGCCCACAATTAGAAAACCACTCTTCATCCAACCACTTCTAATGGTGTTCATAGCCCCTTTTTAAAAATATATACCGGAGCATAGGGGCAATCTGCCCCAATTTCCACCCCTGCCCCTATGCTCCGGCATATATGCTCTTTTTTTAACTGAAATCACCTCCAATAGCACCAGAGTCGCTGCTTTATGTATGGTGGGAGCAAACGCTGTTGCTGTCACCATACATAAATCAGTGCTGCAGCTGCCATACCTGAAAACCAAATAAAGATTAATAAAACACAGTAACATATAACAAATAACATTCCTGCTTAGAAGAAAAAATAAAACATTACAGGAAAACATAAAAACGTTACATACCTGTAAAAAAAACATGATAAAAAACAGTAACAAAACTTACAGGTATGCATAAAAAACAATAGAGAGAGCAATAAAAAGAGAATAGAGAGAAAATAGAGATAGGAAAACAAGAAGCATATAACTGTTTTTTGGCTTTTATTATTTTATTTTTTTTGTTTTTATAACTTTTTTAATTAATTGATTTTTTTTTTCATTTTTTACTTTTTTTTGGTACGCTTTTTTTTTTCTTTTTTAATAGTAGTACCAGTTTGGGGGTCTCTCAAAATGTGGTTACATCTTGGAGACTCTGTGATAGTGTGCCCTATTCCTGTGTAGTGCTGTTCCCTACACTAATACTCAACAAGTGTATGGTAGCGCTCGAAACAGTCACCGATGCAGAGACCAGGCTGGTCAAAACAGTAGTGGCAATAAAAATGTGTGTCATGCCTGTATCCTCGTCGTCGGCAGACATAACATCTTTTTGGGGGGGCTCAGTTGGTAGGGGTACCAGGGATGGCATGTGGAAAATGCCACTTATGCAGCTGGCTCACTGCATTTAGATTGGGAAGATGGGGTTCAGAACCAACTGGATACATAAGGGCACTGGCGATCTCTTCCTGGAATTGATGGAGAGATCCAGTCCATCCTGACTCTCTGTATAGCACATAAGTGTTCAGCATAGCCAATTGCAATAAGTAAACAGACACTTTTTTGTACCAACGTCTGCTCTTAAGGGCAATTAAGTAGGGCGCCAATAACTGGTCGTTGAGGTTCACCCCTCTCATATTTTGGTTATATTCATGGACACAGGGGGGTTTCTCCACAACACCAGTCGCCATTGTAATTTGGACAGCCATGTCTGCGTGAAGGGAGGAAAGAATGAAAACATTCTTTGTATCCCTCCACTTCACCGCAAGCAAATTACTACTTCTCAAGCAGACTCTCTCTAAGTCTGGATTCTACCAGCCGTTGGGGGAAGCCCCGGCGAATAGATCGCATGGTGCCACATGCACCAATTTGGTGATCAAACAAGTGACTAAAAAGTGTCTTGCTTGTATAGTAATTGTCCACGTACAAATGGTACCCCTTTCTAGATAAGGGTAACCCCAAGCTCCACATAATTTTGCCAGCACTCCCTATATTGTCTGGACATCCTTCTGGCTCCAGGTGTCTATCTTTGCCCTCATAAACCATAAAACTACATGCATAGCCTGTGGCCCTGTCACAGAGCTTATACATATTGACCCCGTATCTGGCACGCTTGCTGGCGAGGTACTGTTTTAAAGCTAGACGGCCAGAAATGTAATCAGGGACTCGTCTAAGCAGACAACCTGGTCGGGAATAAACAGTGCTGCGAATTGGGTGTTGAAGTCGTTTATGAGGGGCTGAATTTTGTGGAGCCCAATATATTCAGGGTCACCCCGTGGGCAACAGAGTTCATGGTCATTGAAATGCATGAACTGCAGAATCTGCTCGTATCGTGTCCTGGCCATGGAAGCAGAGAACACAAGCAAATTATGAATTGGGTCAATGGACCAATATGACCTCAACTCAGGTTCTTTATGTATGCCCATGTTGATGGTAAGGCCCAGAAAGGGCTTAAATTCTGGAACCGTAATTGGTTTCCAGTCTCTGGCAAGTGACAAATGCGGATTAGCGGCAATGTATTGACCAGCATACTAATTGCTTTGGTCCATTATAAATCTATAGAGATCTGTGAAAAATCAATGGCCCTAAAGTCAACTCTATTCACCTGAATTCCACGTTGGCCAGTGAATGGGGGAAGTACAGGTGCTGCATCAGTGGTGGGTTGCCAATCAGGGTTTGCACGCGCAGCAGGAAGGGCACTATGGGCTCTGCGGGCCTGTATTTGTCTTTGTTTTCGTGGCTGCGGGACACTACTTGTGCTAGCCACACCAACTTGAACTGCACTTATGGAACTCGCCACATCACCAAGGGTTACTGCAGTGCTGGCTTGTCTATGACCTGGCTGCTGGTGCTTGCCAGGTCACTAGAAGGAGTAGCAGTGTTGGTACTGGCTCTCTGCTCCATACGAGAGCCCTGCGATTCTTGCACCTCAGTGATAGCAGAACGGGATCTGGTATGTCTGACCTTAGCAGGGACCACAACTCCGTCGTCAGAGCTATCTGACAGGGTGCCGCTGCTGTCTACGGGTGCGTATGCTGAGCCTGATTCTGACAGTGGAGCTTCCCCATCGCTCTCGTCTGTCATGCTCAGCATCACGTAGGCCTCTTCACTAGTGTTTTGGAAATGTTGGGCTCTAAATTTATAGGTCACACTAGTGTGACTCACAGACAAAAAAAGCGCATCTGGTTGTTAGAGCCTGTTCCAAGTCACTACCAAAATCACTGTCAGATTTCGCAGGATTGGGAGTGATCTCTGTGAATGCTGCAGTTATGTGTTTTGTGTTTGGTAAGTGTCAGTGATCTATTGATCCTACATTTGGGTGGGCTGGGCTGGGCAGAGGGGCTAAATACAGGTGCTAGAAGGTATCTGGGCTGATCCCGTTAAAGCTGCATTTTTTAGAACACTGATCTAGTGGGGACGCTAATCAGATCACAGATATTGATCTTTTCAGATAAAATACTACTAACTGACCTATCTAGCTGTATGTATGTGTGTCAGAGTACCTGTACTAATCTGACCCTGCCATGGATGGGCGCTGATGGGCGCTGATGGGCGCACGCTAAAACGTAACTGAGGTCACTGCCAGGTGATCAGGGGTTAAAACCTATAAACGGTATATAAAATAATATACGGCGGGTAATCTGATGGGGAAAAAAAGATCTATCTAGCTAGCGTCTTCTGTGACACTTTAACAGTGATCACAGGTGACAGGGGAAAATCAAGGGGTTAAAAACTTTATTAGGTGGAGTAAGGGGGGGGTATTTATACCTACATAGGCCTACTACTACCTACCCTAACACTGATTAGTGCCACAAGTGACACAAGTATAGCGATCAGTGAACAATCTGATCGCTGCACTCAGTGACACAGTGACAGGGGGTGACAGGAGTGAAGGGGTTAACTGGGGGGTGATCAGGGGGCAAACAGGGAGTGGAAAGTGTGCTTATGTGTACTGGTGTTGGTGTAGTGTTGTGCAGCTCACGATTCATATGTCCTTTCTCCTCTCTCAAATGGAAAAGGAAGGAGAGAGGGAGAGTCACATCACTTCCCCTTTCTGTGTTTACATTCCACAGACAGGAGGCATTTCATTCGCCAGGACCAATCAACAGGTATAGACCAAAAATCATTGGTCTATTCCTGTGGATTGTTCGGTCCTCTAGCAAATCGGACCGTCGTGGCTGCGCTGGGAGCACGAGTGCCGTTTATAGATGCAGATTTGCGGGACACTGCCACTTTGCAGCAGTAAATGTATGCAAGCCGGTCGGGAACTGGTTAAAAAAGTGCACAAACAGGCATATAACCAACCACATCAGGATTTACTCTTTTCCCAAAGTAAGCCCAAGAGTGATTATACAACTAGGACTACCACTACATACTCAATGCAACATAAACAGGTTAAGCAGACCTTCCCATGTGATGCTGCATCTATTGCAGCTATATGGACAAACATACACACATTAAACTTCCCAATGGGCATATGTTTCACCCGAGACATTACATCATTACTGGAGGAAAGAGGCGGTGAGAAGAAAGGAATAAAGAAAGGGGAAGAGGAAAGGGTGATTAGGCAGGCAATTGGGTCAAGGTCTGGTTGTTCTACTACCTGAGGTGCTAGAGTCAGCTAAGACAACTCAATGATTCCGTTTGGACATAATATCTTGATATGGCAGAGAGAGAGTAAATTCAAGCCATGTGTTCCAAGTTGGTGTGAAAGCGTTTACCCGGTCGTTCAAAATATGAATCAACTCCTCTAGTTCACATATGTGGTTAAGTTTAGCTGCCCATTCCTTCAGGGATGGGGGATCGGTCGATTTCCAATGAGTAGGTATGCATAGGCGGGCCGCATTGATCACTGGAACAGCTATGGAGTTGTGGTATTTCTTTCTGGGTATATCACTCAAGTGCAGAAGAAACGGGGAGGGACAAAACTCCAGAGACAAAGAGGATAGTTCACCCGTGAGAGCATGGATCTTTTGCCAAAATGGTCGTAAGACCGGGCAGGACCACCAGATGTGAAGGGGAGACCCCACGTCTTTTCCACAGCGCCAGCAGGTATCGGGATTGAAGGCATAAACTTATGTAAATTTTCAGGTGTTTTATACCACCTGGTGAATATTTTATATCCATTTTCCTGGATATTTACATTTAATGAGCTTTTGTGAATAGACGAGTGGACCCGCTCCCAGGTCACCTCATCTAGCTCCTTTGAGAGCATTGTTTCCCAATACTGGTGGGTGGACTGCATGATCAAGCTGGCATTTTTAAACAGGCCTGAGTAAATTGTAGAAATAGCATGACATTGTGGGGATGTGCTTCCGCACATTGATTCAAAAGATGTCGTTGGTTGTGAGAAAATCTCATGGCGTGATGGATGGTTTAGAAAGTGTTTGGTCTGAAGATATGCCCAAAATGGATGTTTTGGACCGTTCCACTAGGGTATTGTACCGAATGAATTTGTTTCCGGAGAAAAATTGCCTAGCTTGTATTCGGTCATAAGGCCATTCGTCTTTCAAAAAGCTACCTGATAAACCTGGTGGGAATTCTGGATTACCTCTCAAAGGAGTGAGGGGACTTGTATTACCGGATATTGCATGGTGGGTACATGCCTTATAATAGGCATGCAGCGTTGGGCCTACGAGTGGGTGGGAGATAAGTGCAGCAGGTATATGTTTTCTCAAGAGCCAGGGTGTATTGCTCAGTTTGGGTTCAAAGAGCAAGTGTTCTAACTGGACCCATTTCTTACAGGAGTAGTGGACATTCCAGTCCACGATCCGGGCTAGGTGGGTGGCCAAGTAGTATCGTTGAAAATCGGGCAAGCTAATACCCCCCTTTGCCTTGGGCAGGACCAGTTTATTCCAGCTAATCCTTGGGCTCTTATTTTTCCAGAGAAAGAGTCTACATATCGACTTGAGCTTTGCGAAAAAAGAAGGGGGTAGTTGTATGGGGAGGGCTTGCATTTTATATAACAGACGAGGCAAAATCATCATTTTGAGAATGGAGGCGCTCCCAAACCCGGACAGGTATGGCATGTCCCACCACTTTAGGTCGCTTTGTATTTTATCTACTTCTGTGAGAAAGTTTATTTTGTATGTGTCAGCCAGACTCTTAGGTATATGAATACCAAGATATGGGGTAGCATCAGGGGCCCATCGGAATGGGAAGTTCTTTCGGCACAGTTCCACCACATCAGGGGGGAGAGTCACATTTAGAGCGTGGGATTTGGAGAGATTAATTTTTAAGTTTGATAAAATTCCAAAATGCTTAAGCTTCACTAAAAGATTTGGGAGGGAGGTCAATGGCGCTGAGAGGAACAGGAGAATATCATCAGCAAAGGCCGCTACTTTGAATTCCTGGTCCTTGATCATGATGCCTTTGATGTCGGGGAAAGCTCTAATTTGATGGAGGAAGGGTTCTAACGTAAGGATGTACAAGGTTGGGGAGAGGGGGCACTCCTGCCTCGTGCCATTGTGGATGGAGAAGGCGTCCGATAGGTGACCCTGGCTATCGGGTTGGAGTAAAGTTATTGGATGAAAGACATAATCCACTCACCCAACCCTAGAGCCCGTAGGACAGCTGACATATAGTTCCAGGCCACTCTATCGAACGCCTTCTCCACGTCCATAGAGAGGAAAAAGCCCGCTTTTTGTGTAGTAGTTAACCAAAGGTGGATATTCATTACCTTAATGGTGTTGTCCCTGGCCTCCCTGCCAGGGACAAAACCCACCCGGTCTAGATTTATCCACTTTGGCAAGTAGATTCGCCAGGATTTTTGAGAAGAGCTTCACATCCACGTTCAGAAGTGAGATTGGGCGATAACTCTTAACATCCGATGGATCTTTCTCGGGTTTGGGAATTACCGTGATATGGGCCTCTAGGCACGTGGGAGGGAGTTTAGCCATAGTGGTAAGAGAGTTAAGGCTTCCAAGAACCGTGGGCCCAGAATGTCCAGAAAACTTTTGTAGTAAAGGGCAGGTAGCCCATCCGGGCCTGGGCATCTGCCTGGCTTAGTGGATTTCAGGGCTGCAACCCACTCCTCCATAGTCAGAGGGGCCTCTAAAGACAGTGCTTCCGATTTAGTGAGGGCTTTGGGGCTAAATTGGGATAAGAAATTTGAAATCAAAGTGTCTCGCTTAATGGAGTTAGCCGCATTCTGGGGGTTGGAGTCAATATTGTAGAGGGCGCTTTAGTAATTTTGGAACTGTGTCGCGATTTCATAATTTATGGAATATCTGGATCCTAAATGATCCCTCATGTGGTGTACTGTGCGATCAAGGGTGCGGTGTTGGGTGAGCCGTGCTAGGAGCCTGCCTGGTTTGTTCTTGCTCATAAAATATTCTGTGTGTCAGAGTGCGTTTTTTCCTCTCTCTTAGGAAAAGTAAGTCTCTTAACGAGGCTCTGGTTTCTGCTAATTCATCACCTATCTGTAGTGCTCTAGCTTTTTTATGTTGGGCTTCTAGGGAACTGACTTTGTCGGCCAGCTCTTTGATCTTGGCAAAATAACGTTTTTTCCTCTTGGCTACCAAAGAGATCAAACGTCCCCTCACCACACATTTGTGGGCTTCTCACAGGGTCAAGGGGTTGACGTCGGGGGTGTAATTTATGTTGAAGTAGTCTTTGAGTGTCTTGGTAATATTGGCCATGTCGGTCAGGTCTGAGAGTACTGATGCATCCATACGCCACACTCTGGTATGGGTCAAGCGGTCAGGGAACCTCAAAGTCATAGTAATGGGACAGTGATCCGAGATGATCATAGTTTTGATCGTGGCTTTGTGAAGGTAGGCTGAGTCTGCTTGTTGAAGAAATAAGTAATCGAGTCGTGAATATCTGTCATGGGGCGAGGAATAAAATGTGAAATCCTTTTCTTGGGGGAACAAGTCCTCCAGGAGTCATGGAGAGTAAGTGATGCCAGTTGAACTTTGGCTTGTTTTAGAGCAGATTATGGCAGTGATGTTGAGCCATTAGAGGTGTCTAGGAGTGGGTCGAGGGCAAGGTTCAGGTCCCCTCCAAATATTAGAAAACGTGGAAAGTTTCAGTAGAGTCTCTCGGAGAAATGGGATTTGCTTGACGTTGGGACAGTACACGTTCGCAAGGATGATCGGTTTGTCACGCCAGGTGGCCTTTAGAAATAAAAACCTCCCCTCTGGATCTTGTAACGTATCTAGCAAATTAAAGGCGCATTGTTGGGACAACAGGATCACCACCCCCCTAGTTCTGGAGTCTTCCGCAGTTGAGTGAAACACCGTGGGAAAGTGTTTATTAGATAGTTTAGGAATGGAGGTCCTCTTAAAGTGTGTCTCCTGAGGGAAGACAACTTGGGCTTTCAGTCTATGGGCTTCAGTTAGGATACTATTGCGTTTTTCTGGAGTATTCAAGCCTTTTCCATTAAGCGAGTATACCTTCAGCTCTAAAGAGGATGATGTTCGTACGGCAGATGGCATCTTAAAATAAGTAAAACAGTAAGGCAGGGTATTCAAATGTCTCAGGAGGTGTGGATGCTATATTCAGGTTTCGTTAGTCAAAAAGGTCTAGAACAGGTGAGATAAAAACAGAGGTAGTCTGAAGTAGGGAAGGCCAGGTCAAAGCACTATGTGCGGGCCAGGCGTAAGAAAAAAAAAAGGGGGGGGGAGGGAAGGAGGGGGAAGGAAAGGTAAGGGAGTGTTTAGGTACGCTGGGAGCGGTCTGATTTCTCGATGTAACACTGCACGGATAATAGGTATGTTAGATCAATTAGAGAACTATAATCTCCTCTAGGGGGGAGAACCCAACGCAAAGTTTAAAAAGAAAAAAAAACACAATGAGGAGAAATACCCAGAGGTGGCCTTTAGTATCTGTCAGCACACCTAAGTTGAAAAAGGCACAGTTATAAATGTGAAAACAGTAAACCAACTAACAAAATAGACAGTAAAGACAAAGCGGTGGTGGATTCCAGGAATGTGTTTGCCACCCTGGTGTAGGGGATTAACTGGGAAGTGACCAACCAATCCTTTAGGACAGCACCACCTCAGAAAAAGGGCTAAGTTGAATTACAGGTTCTCAAGTGAGTTGGTAGCTAGCAGAGGGATAAACATCATATGGCACTTGAGCAAGAAACAACTGGAAAATAGCTGTAACATTGTGATCTTATAGATAAAAAACCAAGGGATCGGAATACGACCCAGCTGTGTACATTCACCCGAGGCCATCGGATATCCGGTCTCTCTCCAGGGGGCTCCCTAACGGGGTTCTCCCTTTTGAAGGCCGGGGCACAGAGTGGCCTATCGGGTACAGGCTTGTTGTTCCTATCTCACTGGTAACTGCGCCCCCCAGGGGAACACAGGTAGGCGGGAGGGAAGACCAAGCTACATGAGAGAGTGTCGCGTACAATGTGATACAAGTACCCTGAAACCCGGAGCCAGTATCATGCAGACTAAGCACAAGGGTGGTCAGGTAGATTACAATTAAAATGAAGATATTAAACAACTTATCAATTAACTTGGGTTAAACTCGTGGAGGAGGTACCCGCCTAGATCTATCTTTTTTTTAACTCAATAAATTTTTATTGAAATATAGTACAAGTACGCAGTTACAAAGAAAGTTCTTCAGTGATACATTGTAACATTTAAGCGTGCATCCTTTACAGTCCACTGAGTTGCCTACAATACAAGTTAAGATGAGCTATTCATACGTTAAAGATATATAAAAAAAAGGGGGTGCGGGACTTTAAATGAGGTATACATTGATGCGATTTCAAACAAGGATACCAAATAATGTAAATGTTTATTGTTGAACATTGGCAACAATACCATGCAATAATGGGTACATAATACATAATTGACATAACATATAAACAATATATAGCAGACTTATTGCACGTGATTAAAAATAGGTTGATAAAAGACAAGCTCCAAATGGTGGAGTGCTGACAGCACATACAGTAACCTGGGTATACACATTTGCATCTAGAATATGCCCGACGACGTTTCGTGGCAGTAGGGCCACTCTTCAGGGGCTGATGCGAAATTAATAGAATCTGAAAAAGACATGGGCATGTCACTAAGGCACAAGCAAAGCGACCCTGCTGGGGAAGCCGAAAAAGGATTTATAATAAAAAAAAAAGATTAAGATTAATAGCTGTAAATTGAATACATGACTAGCTACTTACACAAACCAGCATGCGCATGGCAGTGGGCTGAAATAGGCGGGCTGACATGGATGCCCATACCGGGAGCTGAGGTGTTATTCGTGGTATGGGGAAGCACAGAGAAGTGATAATTGGTGTCAGATTGTCCCAACGACAGGAACGCAGAGGCTCCAATCTGTAGTGGATGTAAGGTGTAAAGGAAAATTGAATTGACAGAGGTCTGGCCCAAGGGAGTAAAAGCAAAAGACCCATACACCAAGGAAAAGTGACAGGGATAAGAGACAGCAACTGTGTAAGTTATAGTTGTGAGGATAGGCTGTGAAGCCAGGTGGACACAGATATTGCAGCAAAAAGTATTAAGAGCCAATGTGAAGCTGAGAGGGTGAAACCCCACCATAAAAATGGGTGGACAAGATCAAGGTTGCAACAGTGCCAGTGAGACTTACAGCGTAGGTAAAGTAATGTGCCTGCAGCAGATCCAACCGAACACACCAACGCCACACAGACTGCCAAAAAGGGGAAACACCTGGAGCAGAGCAGACAAGCCGCTCATAATATGCATCCAGGTCAAACCCCATTGGTCAGCCTAGATGGAGAGACTCGCCCCAGAACGTCAGCAACACAAGGAAACTGAAGGACAGGGGTGGATGCGTGGCGCCGATGCTCAGAGGACAGGAACCGCCCACACCCTCACACCAGCCACCTGGTGAATGAAGAGGGTGTAGGCGGGACACCTGTGAGCATCACAGCTCCCAGGGTAATTAGGCAGCAGCCAGACCAAACCTCCACAACACACAGCATGACAGACCTGGCATGGAAGTGTCAAATCATGTAGCAATAATGAATAGTAAAAACGTTAAAGATAGATATGACGATACATATGAAGATACCTGTGGAGCGGCGCAGCTTGGTTGGGTCCTTAGGACAGTGATTGAGTAGATTGGGAAATTCTTCTACTCACTAGTCTCCGTAGCGAGTAATCTAGTGCCTCCTGACCCTCTAATCACCCCTGTGGGTGCTAACTCCGATTAGAGGGAGGCACCACTAGTTATGGGTCACTGGGTGTTGCGCCGCTACACAGGGATTAGACATAGATATATAATATAGTATGAAAACGTGACTTAGGATGGCATACAGTCTGGCCGAAGAAAAGGAAAAAAGAAAAATTTCAAAGGCTTGCAGACCGCCAAAGGAACCACAGTTCCCATTTCTGGGCTGTGATGGCTGTTGTGCCTAAACTGTTAGCCATTATTTGTTCATATGAGCAGTGTAGGTTGGTCGTCTCTATGACTTCCTGGAGAGTAGGGACGGATAGGCACTTCCATTTCCTAGTTATATTGATTTTTGCTGCCAGTAAAATATTAATTATGAGGTGGCGAGATTTTGGGGGGAGGTCCCCTATGATTAGGGAAAGAAGTGCCAAGGCGGGTGATGGGTGTATTGGAATGTTGGTGACTTGGGAAATAAGGTCAAAGACTGAGGACCAGTAGGATTTTAGAATTGGGCATGCCCAGAGGATATGGAACAAATCACCTCTATTGTTATAATGTCTCCAACATTGGGAGGATTGGTCGGGGTAGAAGCGGGCAATTTTGGTAGGAGTCAAGTACCATCTTTGTGAAATTTTCAAGGTCATTTCCCATAGGGTAGAATTCCGAGTAGCCTGGTAGGTGTTTGTAAGAGCCGCTTTCCATTGTTGCGCGGAGAATGATTTGCACAGATTGCCTTCCCAATCAATGTGAGTGGGTAGTTTGTGGATGACATTTTCTTGCTGGAGCGTGCTATAGAAGAGGGAAATTGCTTTTTGATGAGGGGAGGGGAAGTTGTAATAGGCCCATAGGTGGTGAGGAATTTTTGGAGGCCATGTGTTGAAGTGCGATATACAGTTTTTTACGCGAAGGTAGGTGTATAGGTCTGAGTTAGGCAGATTGTATTCTGCTTGAAGGGTGTTAAATGATTTAGGAATCTTGGAGGTGCCATCAAAAAGGCAGTTCACCTGTGAAATGTCTCTCCGATGCCACCCAGAAAGATGGATTGAATCCATAATGTGGTTTAGGGATAGTAAGGGGATCGGGATAGGGAAGGATTCAGGGTCGTCCTTGCATTCCTGTACCAATGCTTTCCAGATTTTTGCCATTGTTTGCATTGTTAGGGGAATGTGCATAGGGATCCTAGCTCCCAAAGGTATGCTAAGTAGCCAATTCCGTAGTGAGGATTTTGACATAAATGTGGCTTCAATCTTGCCCCAGATAGACTTGGGTGAAGGGTAAAACCAATCTTTTAGTGCGGTTAGGATCAAGGCTTTGTAATAACTGCGAAATCTATATATCCTGCTCCCCCCAACTTGCCTTTGTTTGATCAGATTTTTGTGAGCGGTTCTAGGTTTCTTCCCGGCCCAGACGTATTTAGATAGAATTGACTGCAGGGATTTGAAATAGGAGGATGGGATAGGGATTTGCAGTGTTCGGAGGTAGAGGAGTTGAGGTAGGTACATCATTTTAAAAGCCGCCAGTCTACCCATCCATGAGAATTTAAGTTTGGATAGACTGGTTAGCTCTGATAGGAGTTTGGTTCGGAATGGGAGGTAGCTGGCTTTAAAGAGTGACTTAGACGAGCTAGTTAATTGAGTGCCAAGATAGGATATGCTGCTGTCTGCCCAGGTGAATGGGTATTGGTGCTGTAGTAGTAGGCGAGTAGTTGCGTCTATGTTAAGAGCCAATATTGAGGATTTAGATTTGTTTAGTTTGTAATAGGACGAGTTGCTGAACCATGACAAGACTGTCTGTACTTCTGAGAGTGAGGATGTGGGGTTTGTGAGTATCAGTATCACGTCGTTGGTGAATAACTGCATTTTATGTTCTTGGGATGCTATGGTTAACCCTGATATGTTGCAATTTGATCTTATATGTTCGGCTAGGGGTTCCAATATTAAGTTAAAAATTAATGGGGACAAAGGGCATCCTTGTCTGGTACCGTTTGTTATTGGGAATGGGATTGATAAGGCGTCAGACGTGTATACTTTTGCCGATGGCGTCCTGTACAGGGCCATGATTGCTTGGAGGAATTGGCCTGTGAATCCAAATTTAGTTAAAACTGCGGAGAGGTATATCCAGTTGACTCTGTCGAACGCCTTCTCTGCATCCAAAGAAAGGAGCAGAGAAGGCGTTCCCGAGGTTTACGCAAAGTGTACTAAGTCTATTATTCTCCTAGTAGCATCCGAGGATTGGCGTCCTTTTGTGAAGCCGGATTGGTCCTCATGTATTAGAGTTGGGAATAAAGCAGACAGTCTGTTGGCTAAGAGTTTTGCATAAATTTTTAGATTTAGTTTGAGCAGAGATATAGGGCGGAAGTTTTTTGGGGTTGTGGGCTCTTTCCCTGGTTTTGGAAGAGTTATTATGGTGGTCTCCAGCTTTTCAGAAAGGATGGAAGATGAGGAGGCTATCTGATTGAGGGCCTTGTTTAGGCGTGGTTACAGTGTATGTTTAAATTGTTTGTAATACTCCCCTATAAAGCCATCGGGTCCTAGGGCTTTGGCAGACGGGAGGTTGATTATGATGTCTTTGATTTCGGAAATGGAAAAGGGTTCATTCAAATCGAAGATTTGTTGTTGAGTTAAGGAGGGAAGATTAACTTTTTTCAGAAAACTTTGTATTTCGTCTTGGGTTGGTTGGTGTGTATTGGTATCTGAATTTAGGTTATATAGCTTACAGTAATATTGGCTAAAAGCATCTGCTATGTCTTGGGGTTTTAGGAGTTTTTCGTCGGAGAAAGGGTGGAACAAGTGAGAGATTCTGGAATTCATTCGGCGACCTTTTATACGGGAAGCCATTGCTCTTCCAGCTTTGTTACCCGTGGTGAACAATTTGGCTTTGATTTTCCTTTGTGCTCTCTGTCAAAGGACTCCAGGAGGAGTGAACGTAGTTCAAGGCGTAGTGTGAATAGTTTATTTTGAAGGAAGGCAGAGGGGGACACTGTTCTTTTTGTCTATTTCAGTTATGGCTGTGTTGAGTTCATCTAAACGTGATATTTTCATCTGTTTTACCCTGGCTCCCAATTGGATCAGTATACCTCTCATCACTGCCTTATGAGCGTTCCACACTGTGACCGGGTCTGTAGATGTGTCAGAGTTTGATGTGAAATAGTTTTCGAGTTGTTGTGTGAGGGAGTTTTTGTACAACTCCTTTTGAAATAGGTAGTTGTTGGCATGCCACGTATAGGAACGTGGGTGGCAGGCATCATCTGATAGCGAAATGCTAATGGGAGCGTGATCAGACCAGGTAATAGTGTGGATACCGCCTGCAAGTACGTTCTTTAGTAACCATCTGTCAGAAATAAACAGGTCTATATGTGAGTACGTGTTGTGACGCGGAGAGAGGAATGTGTAATCTCTCTCACTTGCGTGACAGCACCTCCACACATCAAGTAAATCATTATTGATCAAAAGATTTCCAAGAGGAGAATCATATCTTCTTGTTGAAGCCAACATGCCCATCTAGTTGTCTGGGACCATATTGAAGTCTCCACAGACAAGGAGATGTCCATGCTGAAGGGATTTTGCTTTTTTGATGGTTTTCTTAAGGAAGAAGATTTGTCTCTGATTGGGGGCATACAGAGATACCAAGGTGTAGTCTGTACTGTTTATCTTGCACGCTAAGATTATAAATCGACCTTCCGGATCAATGATCGACTGAGTTAGCTGGAAGTCAATTGTGTTCCTGATTGAGATAAAAATTCCCCTTGGCTTTTTGTTGTAAGAGGCTTCAAAGTAGTGTTGGAATTGGTGATGGTTGCAAGGCGGGTGATGATTCTCTAGAAAGTGTGATTCTTGGACACATAAAATGTCGCAGTTGTGTTGTAGGGCCGTTTTCCATAGGACATAGGTTTAATTGGGTGATTTAACCCATTAGCATTTATGGATAGTATGTTCACTGGCATAGTGAAAACGGTGAAGTGCAGGGGAAACGGATCAACTCACTGCTAGGAAGACTCAGGAGTCCAGATTGAGCGGGTAGTGTAGAACCTGCTGGTGGGATGCGTGCTGTCTCTGGTCTCTTCAGTGTCTTGTGCTTGATTGAAGGCTGTACTCCAGTGGAGTAAAAAATTGGAATGTGGACTGTAGGAAGAAAAATAGGAACAACACAAAAGAAAACAAGAGTTTTTCTAACTCTGGAGAAGTGAAGTTGAACACTTGGAACTATAAACGTGCAGCAGTTCAGATCTTGAATAGTGCTGCCAAACAGAAGGGGTAAAGTTCACTTGGATTATTGATTGAGCGTAATGTTAGACCGGGGGGAAGACGTTGTTTATGGGCCAAGCGCAATTGATTATTTTAATTCAGGTCTGCGCTGGTCTTTGAATTGCCTCCTCTGTGGAAGGGGGGTCTCTCCTCTGTGTTTATGGTTTGGGTGTCGGGTGGATCCGGGATGATACCCCACTGGTGGAGAAGCTGCAAGCCCTTGTCTAGGGATAATATGGTGTGCTTACTTCCCTTGTGAGTAACCATAATTGTAGCCGGGTGGCGCCATTTATATATTATTTTGTGATTGTATAGAGCTTTGGTAATCGTTTTAAGTTCTCTACGTGATTGTAGGGTATGTTTGGAGAGATCGGGGTAGATTTGAATTAGTTTGTAAGGAGCTGGAAGTTTGCTCAGCGTGCGTGTCTTAGCCAGGATTTGTTCCTTGGCTGCATAAAAGTGTACCCTCATCAACACATCTCTGGGGATGGGGTCTTCTAGGTGGCTGGGTTTTGGAATTCTGTGAATTCGATCTATGGTCAGCTCCATAGAGGATAGCGTGGGTACTAGGGTAGTAAATAAGTCTGTGGAGTATTTTAGAAGGTCGTGAGGGAGGATTGATTCAGGGACTCCACGCAGCTTCAAGTTGTTGCATCTGCTGCAGTCTTCGAGATCCACCAATTTGTCTTTGATCCATAGGGTGTCCTCCTTTTGGTCATTGTATGTGTCTATTAAATCATTAATGGTGTGGGCACACTCAGACATCTTGTCTTCCAAGTGATGTACTCTATCCCCCATATAGTGTGTTTCAAATGTCACTCTGTTAAAGATGGAGGAGAGGCTGGTCATGAGTGAGGACTGAAGGGACAATAACATGTCCTCCATAGTAGTGTCCAGTACTGGCTGCCCTAGTGTGGGAAAGGATGCTATGGAGAGCTGTGGGTTTTGATCCAGGCCCAAGGCCTGCTGCTCAGTACTCACTGTGTCAGGTGGATGGTGGTGTGTATCTAGACACATCCTGGCTTTTGCTGGGCTGGCGGAGGACAGACTGTTCAAGGGCGAAGGAGATGGTGACAGAGGGGCAAAGTGTCCCTGTGGTTCTCCCGAGTTTGCATCAGGGAGGTCCGTGTATGCAGCTGAACAGTGTGGAGCCGCGGTGCCGGCGCCATCTTGGAGAGCTTCCCTGAGCGGCTCGGGTCGAAAGAAGAAGTCGGTCAGCTTTTGAGGGTGTCTTTCTTCTTTCCTCTTGCGCTGCATGGTTCCGCTCTGTGCCCTGGATCAGAGGAGCGGATTTAGGTCGTTGTATCCCGAGAGATGTCGGCACTGTAGTCGATATGGCCCCGGTCTGTGCAGAGAGCTCCCGGCTTAGGCTGCCATCACGAGCGCTCGCAAGCCACGCCTCCCCCCATTTAGATCTATCTTGAAGTCTCTTTGTATTTTAATTTGAATATTGTTGCATTGCACATTGTAAATTATCCTATAGGCTTAGACCTCTAACCTTGTATAATTTTTTTCCCTTTTTTTAATAATTTTTCTTATTTTTTATTTATTTATTTCATATTATTTATCATTATTTCATGTTTAGTAACATACATGTATAATCTGCTTAATTTTAATTTATTTATATTGTTTAGGATGGAGTTATCATGTGTGGCTGTATCCACTGGAGAGCACTGCGGGATTCCGTTTTGGGCTCTTTCCACACAGTATTCAGGCCCTTGCCATATCCGCATGGTGGAATCACACACGCCATCTTTCTGATGTGCGGGACTCCTTAGTCTTGGATTGTGGGCAAGGGCTATACGCCCATACTGCAGCTTTCTATAGCACGGCTGGGCTTACTGCAGGCCGGTGACGTGCTGGTGCATGACGTTAACCGGCCCCCTAGGCGGGGCTATGCCACGTGTCTCTGTGTTGGGGGACCGCCACAATCCATCCTCCCCTCGCCGCATCACTCTGCAGCGCCTAGGGTGCCAAATGCCCAGCACTTCCTCCATCAGGGGATTGGTTCCCCTTGTGGGGTTTACATATATTAACCCCTCAGTACCAGCAGCCAATCTCAGCTGGAGCCCTCCGGTATCTGGTGCCTCCCCGAAGAAGGAACTTAACTCCAAAACATGTTGGGATGCACCAAAGAAACTCATGTGGACTGACCACAGTATATCTCTGCCAGTACCTGGGGTGTAATTTTATACCAATTGGGTATTTGTTCTAGGATGGTTTGAATATATGTACATACGCAAATATTGTCAAAATTGTTACACTATCTTTTTTAGGGCCTATATGACCCATTTTTTTATATTTGTATCAATAAAGTGGCGTTGACACCTTTTAAGTAACTTACTTGTGACAACCACTTTAACCTACAGGTAAGCCTATGATAAGGCTTACCTGTAGGTGCCCTGCATATCTCCTAAACCTGTACGATTCAGGACATATGCAGTGTATTTGCTGTGCGGACGTCATGTCGGCACATGAGCAGTGAATAAACGGCCTCTGTGCTGTTCCTCCACTGCGACCGTGCCGTGACTGGCGGTTCCCACGCGCGTGCACGGGAGTGACGTCACACGACTCTGGCCAGTCACAGCGCTGGAGTCGTGGACCCGGAAGGAAGAGGGGCAGAAGATGGATGCTGCCAGCACAGGGGACATCGCTGGACATTGCAGGCTTCGTTTGCAGGTAAGTGGCACATAATGGGCTACTATGCGATGCATAGTAGCCCATTATGCTTCTACATTACAGGGGCATGTCGAGGAAAGTAAACCCCATCTGGGTTTACTTCCCCTTTAAAAGTCCATGGGGGGGTTATTCCATATGCACGTCTATGCATTTCATATACTAGTGTAAATTTGGATGTCGGCAGTCAAATACACTCTATCCCTAAACCCAACTACTATACTGAAAAAGAAGGCTACTGGGACTCTATATGCTGGAGTGATGAGACCAAGATAAATGTTTTTTAGAACTGATGGCTTTAAAGCTGTATGGCGTTGCAAAGTTGAGGAGTACAAAGAAAAATGAATGGTGCCTACAGTGAAACATGGTGGTGGCAGTGTCCTTCTGTGGTGCTGCATGAAGGCTGCTGATGTCGGGAAGCTGCATTTCATTGATAGTATCATGAATTCACAGATGTACTGCTCTATATTGAAAGAGAAGATGCTACCATCATTCCGTGCCCTTGGTCGTCATGCACTTTTCCAACGTGACAATGATCCAAAACACACATCTAAGGCCACTGTTGCATTTCTGAAGAAGAAGAGGGTGAAGGTGATTCAGTGGCCAAGTACTGTATATCTTCTGATCTGAACCCAATTGAACACTCTGGGGAATTCTAAAGAGACAAGTTGAGTGTCACTCTCCATCCAGCATCCAGGCTCTAAAAGAGGGCATTCTTGAAAAATGGAAAAAGTTAGATGTTGCAATATGTCGCCAACTTGTTTATTCCATGCCTAGAAGACTAGGTGCTATGCTTACAAATCATGGAGGTCATACAAAATACAATACACAACTATGTTGGGTGTATTCATTTTTGCATCAACTAATTTGAGTAAAATTGAAGATTTTGTAATCTAAATTATATTATTAACCTTACTTTCGTAATAAGTTGAACAAATGTTCTATAAAACTCAGTTTTGTCAAATGTTTGGAAGTTGTTCTTGTGTTCATTGATATATTCATTACAATCTTCTTTTTCAAAAGGGGTGTACTCATTTATGCTAAGCACTGTATATATAGATATAAACTATATTACCAAAAGTATTAGGATGCCTGCCTTTACACGCACCTGAACTTTAATGGTATCCAAGTCTTAGTCCATAGGGTTCAATATTGAGTTGGTTCACCCTTTGCAGCTATAACAGCTTCAACTCTTCTGGGAGGACTATCCACAAGATTTAGGAGTGTGTCTATGGAAATGTTTCTTCCAGAAGCGCATTTGTGAGGTTAGGCACTGATGTGAACAAGAAGGCCTGGCTAGCAGTCTCCGCTCTAATTCATTCCAAAGGTGTTCTATTGGGTTGAGGACAGTCAAATTTCTCCACCCTAAACTCGCTCATCCATGTCTTTATGGACCTTGCTTTGTGAAATGGTCCAAATCATTTGGTGGAGGAGGGATTATGGTGTGGGGTTATTTTTCAGTGTTTGGGCATGGCCCCTTAGTTCCAGTGAAGAGAACTCTAAAGGCAAAGGCATACCAAGACATTTTGGACAATTTCATGCTCCCCACTCTGTGGGAACAGTTTGGGGATGGCCCCTTCCTGTTCCAACATGACTGCGCACCAGTGCACAAAGCAAGGTCTACTGCAGCTTCACAGCACTGGAAGCTCAGCAGCAGGAAAAGGACGAGGCATCCACTCACAGAAGATTTCTACAGAATCCAGCTGTCTGCACAACATGGAACATACTTGATAGGCAAGTTAGGTCACTAAAGCCATAGAGAAGTTTTTTTGCTAAACGTTGGCTTTAACGCCTTTAGTGCCCCTATATACGTGTGTTGTGTAATAAGTTAGCAAATCAATTTGGAATGGACTGTCATCACACCCTTATGTTGATTGGTATATGCACCCTTAAAAACATTTTCAGCACCATGCACCAGCAGGTGGGGTGATGATGGCTGTACAAATGGTGTGTTGGGGTGGCACTGTAAATTAGGAGCAATGCAACACAAAGCACATCAAATCACTCATTAACGTTCTTTTTCATGTGTGCTACTGCAATGCTTAGGTGAAGCCAGGCTGAATAGTGTCTTTGGGAGACTTGTTTGTTCTGGATAAATGCCTGTAGAAACACCAGAGATGCAGTTCTTTTTGAACACTTTCATACTTCATAGCAGGTAATGTGGCAAATCTCTGCATGCTTATGCAGAGATCTGCCACATTGGTTTCAGTGATGGCGAACATGTGTAAAGTTCAGATGTTGAATCCAAGCCCCAAAATTCAATGGAAAACAAATGTTAAAATATCAGTCATTTTTTATGCTAATAGATAAGGGATTGTCAAACAAATGGCATTTGGTGGAGAGCAGTGATTTTTGTAATGATTAAAGTGAAATATTAAAAATGCAAAACTCCATTAAATAACATGCTAGGCAAATCCCCTAACCCTGCCTGTGAATTGGTGCATATGTGCAATGTATGGAACATACCAAAGCATCGCTGAAAGTTACAAAGAAAAATTGCTGAAACATTGCTGAAAAAATGACAGCTCCCAGCAACTAGGGATTACTAATCTATACCAGACTCTTATCCTGTATCAGGGTCTCCTAGAGATGTTAATGGGAGACACTCACAAAAAAAATATCCAGACATGTAAGCGAATGGGGCCAGTGACATCACTGGTTGTTAAGATGGATGTAAATCCTCACATATACTCAG
This sequence comes from Glandirana rugosa, assembly GCA_018402905.1. Classification (NCBI taxonomy): domain Eukaryota; kingdom Metazoa; phylum Chordata; class Amphibia; order Anura; family Ranidae; genus Glandirana; species Glandirana rugosa. The sequence goes on from BLSH010406084.1 coordinate 61,567, forward strand.
TGAAGTGAACAGCCCCAGATGATACACAGGGATGAAACAAATCTCCCTACATAAGTTTTACATGCATATCTGCTCTCTTCATCTTGCTATATTCTTTAAAATTCTTACATTGGATAAGAATTTTCATGTCCTCCTTCTACACTGTTAGTGAAGGCTTGGATTACACTGGGGGCAGATGATTGGGGGAAAGGCACACCCCCTCCACGCTCCTCCACATTGGAAGAAGAATGAAAATGCTTTCATAGCTCTGCTCTGAGATGGTAGGCTGTCTGCTAATCTATTTATAGCAACGTCCCCCGACACACACTTCTACCTCCCGTCTCCCAGAACGTGTGAGAAGTTATCAGGCTGATAACAGAACTACGGAGCAAGAGACAGCTACAGGACACAGTTCTTTGAAGAGAGATAAGAAAACACTACAGATAGATGTGCCCAGCTCATTTTTCATGAATTGGGTTTACATCCACTTTAAGGACTTGATGATGCTCGCACCTTCTGGCATCCTTAACAACCATTCACAGCGAGAAGCTGTTTTGTATAATAGCTGAAGTAATTTAGCTATTATACAGTACATGATGTTCAGCTCCAGCCAAAGTTCCATCTGAACTTGTGTTTGGGCTGAACCCTAAAGTGTAAGAAAAGCCTACCTATATCTATTCTTAAAACTTTGCCCTCACCCCTCCCCCTACTTATGCTGCCTAACCTGAATAAAAGGATCTATATTTACCTATTGTAATCCACTTTGGTTTTTATGTGATCTTGCATCTCCAGCTCCCCTGTGTCTGTGAGCAGCTGCTGCAGGGGAGAGGAGGGAGCGCTGATAATGGCTGTGCTATGGAAACCCATGAGAGACATATGTCTCATGGAATTCAGAGCTGTTAGGCATATAGGCTATAGGCATTTGACGAGTGGTTGAAAACATTGTTAGTTAGTATCTAGCCTAAGAAACTTTCAGTCAAACCAAAACAGATATTTCAGTTTTTGGAATATTTTGGAATGCTAAATCATTAAACAATTGTTTACATCTATTTATTATCTTTTAATTACTGTATCAATTAAATCCCTGTGCTTGGTATCTTGGACCTGCACATCTTCTTTTGTCATTTTGAAAGGTTTCATTCTCCCTTTTAGATTTTTTTTTACTCATTGTATATCATAGAGAATGCAACAGAAGGTGCAAGAATACAAAAAAAAAATAACAAACTCAGAATTATGGCAGAAAGATGTGGACTAATCAAGACAAGCTAGAAACCAAATGCCCATTTATAATTAGGTATTACTTTTGGAAATTGATATGAAAGGAAATGAATGGGATTTCAGGGTGCCAATACACTTATATAAATTTTCTTAAAAGGTCATTTTATTTGAACAATTTGTAAAAAAGCACATGCAAATGACAGACAATTAAAAACAGTTCACCAGTAGAGTTGATCGATTCTCTGGAAGTTCGGGTTCTGCAGGTTCGGCCGAACTTCCGGACAAAGTCCGGGTTCGGTACCGGACTTGACCCGAACTTTGTCCCGGACCCCGAACCCCATTGAAATCAATGGGGACCCGAACTTTTAGGCACAAAAATGGCTGTAACAAAGTCCTGGCAAGTCCTAGAGGTCTGCAAAAGGAAGGAAAATGGGGGTAAGAGTCGGACAAGTGCCCTACAAAGAAATGGGGATAGGGAAATAACTTAAAATAATTTTTAACCACTTGCCGACCGCCGATCGGCATTTGATGGCGGCAAAGTGGCTCTGTAACGCGAATCGCCGTCATATGATGGCGGCCGGTGGCGCGCGTGCGCTCACTGTGTCCGGGGAGGGCCAGGGAGAGGGTGCGGCGGATTCGATCTCCGCCGGCCACCCGCGATGCCCCCCCGGAGTGAAAGAACGGAGGTCCGTGTAAGTAAACACGGACCTCCGTTCTGTGAGGGGGGAAGGGCTGTGATCACAGCCTTCCTTTACACGGAAGGTGTGATCGCTTCCCTTCCCCCGTTAGGGCAGCCCCTATACAGTTAGAACACGCCCAGGGAACATACTTAACCCTTAGAGCGCCCCCTGCAGGTTAACCCCTTCACTGCCAATGGCATTTACACAGTAATCAGTGCATTTTTATAGCACTGATCGCTGTATAAATGCCAATGGTCCCAAAAAAGTGTCAAAATGGTCCGACATGTCCGCTGAAATATTGCAGTACCGCTAAAAATCGCAGATTGCCGCCATTACTAGTAAAAAAAAATAAATAAATAAAAACCCCAAAAATGAGATCTCATCATCCGTAAACGCGACCACTTTTGCGCAAACCAATCAATAAACGCAGATTGTGATTTTTTTAATCGCAAATATGAGGAAGAATATAAATCGGCCAAAAACTGTGAAAAAATGTTTTTTTATATTTTTTTTTTGATTTGTATTTTAGCAAAAAGTAAGAAATTTGGTTTTTTTTGCAAAATTGTCGCTCTTCTTTTGTTTATAGCGGTGATCAGAAATGACACAGCGATGATCAAATACCACCAAAAGAAAGCTCTGTTTGTGGGAAAAAAAGGATGCATATTTCGTTTGGGTACAACGTCGCACGACCGCGCAATTTTCAGTTAAAGCGACGAAGTGCCGAATCGCAAAAAGGGCTCCGGTCCTAAAGCTGGAAATCCTTCCGGGGCTGAAGTGGTTAAGCTAAAATCACAAAAAAAAAATCAAAAATGGAGGTGGATGTGGAGTTGGAGGTTGAGGAGGCGGTGAAAGTGGCGGTGGAGGAGGAGTAGGAGGTAGCCAACACTGTTTTTTTTATTTTTGAGCAATAAATGATGATTTAAAATCATCTCCAAGTTCTATAGAGAAAGTTTCTTCCAGCCGCATAGAGAGCCATATTATTGTTCTAAAATCATCTCCAAGTTCTATAGTGAAAGTTTCATCCAGCCGCATAGAGACTGAGAGCCATATTATTGTTCTAAAATCATCTCCAAGTTCTAAAGGGAAAGTTTCATCCAGCCGCATAGAGAGCCATATTATTGTTCTAAAATCATTGATTTTAGAACAATAATATGGCTCTCTATGCGGCTGGAAGAAACTTTCCCTATAGAACTTGGAGATGATTTTAGAACAATAATATGGCTCTCTATGCGGCTGGATGAAACATTCCCTATAGAACTTGGAGATGATTTTAGAACAATAATATGGCTCTCTATGCGGCTGGATGAAAATTTCCCTATAGAACTTGGAGATGATTTTAGAACAATAATCTGTCCCTCTAAGCAACAGCTGGAACCTTTCCCTATAGATCTTGTAGATGATTTTAGAACAATAATCTTTCCCTTAAAGCAACAGCTGGAACCTTTGTCTATAGAACTTGTAGATGATTTTAGAACAATAATCTTTCCCTTAAAGCAACAGACTCTACCTAGTCCAGTCAGATCATTCTGTGCAGCAGGATGAGGTCTGCAATCTGTCCCTCAAAGCAGCAGTACTAGTATCTCTACCTAGTCCACAATCAGATCGTTCAGTAATGCAGGATGAGATGTTCTATAATATCTGCAATCTGTCCCTCACAGAGCCAGCAGCATCCTCTCCCTAAAATATCCTGAGAGCATATGACATTCAGCACGGTGACTCCAGCCCCATATAGAGGCTGTGTCACATTATGCACTGGCCAATCACAGCCATGCCATTAGTAGGCATGGCTGTGATTGCTTCTAAGGGCAAACCAGTGAAACACTTGTTGATTAGCTGCCCTTGGCAGCTATTCAACACATGGAATCAAATACCAGAACCCCGGACTCGAACCCAGACTTTTTTTGAAATGTCCGGGTTCGGGTCCGGGTCCCAGACACCCCAAAGTTCGGTATGGACCCGAACTTTACAGTCCGGGTTGCTCAACTCTATTCACCAGTGAATTATACAACATATTTTGTTGGCGTGCGCTTTACATGTTTCGCCATACATTTCCGGCTTCTTCAGGAGCCTTTTTTGACACCATATGTTAACTATTCACTGAAATGAATAAAAATAGATATCATAAACAAAAGTGTACATATATTCCCCAAATATTGTGCTTATATTTTCGAGAGAAAACTATTTAATCAAACTTCTTTGACTGTACAGATCAAATACAAGACATTGGTCACCACATCAACGCATCCACCTCACCTCAAACCAAGGGAAGTGAAAAAAGAGCCACGGACACAGTTGCGGAAAGATGGTCCAAACAGCAAACCACAGGGGAGATAGATAACAATAGCTAACACTGAATAGCAAAGGAAAGCAATATCCATTTTTTCAGATTTCAGTTTGAATTTAAGAATTGAGGTGAGGAAATAAAAGATAAATTATGTATTTAGGATTGAAGTCTCCAGGTGGAAATAGGAAATGTGCTTTCTCCTAAAAATTATGTATGTCACGCATAGGTATTTTTTGATTTGATTTCAAGAATTCTAAAGAAACTTGGTGTTTTCTTCTGTGACACCCTAACATGGACTCATAAGAAGGAAGCCTATCTGATAAACATCAGGTGGGTGTGTGCTCAACAAAAACTCAAATGTTAATAGTCATAGGCTGTATAACAACCAGAAAATAATGAAAGAAAATTTGGGTAATACTAAAATATAGATCAAAATAAAATAAACACATCTTTGTTCCATCAGTGGTATTATCTCCCCTGTGGTTTGCTGTTTGGACCATCTTTCCGCAACTGTGTCCGTGGCTCTTTTTTCACTTCCCTTGGTTTGAGGTGAGGTGGATGCTTTGATGTGGTGACCAATGTCTTGCATTTGATATGTACAGTCAATGAAGTTTGATTAAATTGTTTTCTCTCGAATATATAAGCACAATATTTGGGAAATATATGTACACGTTTGTTTATGATATCTATTTTTATTCATTTCAGTGAATAGTTAACATATGGTGTCAAAAAAGGCCCCTGAAGAAGCCGGAATGTATGGCAAAACATGTAAAGCGCACGCCAACAAAATATGTTGTATGATTCACTGGTGAACTGTTTTTAATTGTCTGTCATTTGCATGTGTTTTTTTTTACAAATTGTTCAAATAAAATTACCTTTTAAGAAAATTTATATAAGTGTATTGGCACCCTGAAATCCCATTAATTTCCTTTCAAATCAATTTCTAAAAATTCAGGGAGGTGGTGCCATAGCATACCAAATCCCCCAATTTTTCCTTACTCCCTCATAGTCTAAGTATTACTTTTGAGTGGACTAAATATAAAAGTTGTGGTAGTACATGAAACAACCAAGTTGTATGGCAAATGAAAGCATAGTCTAGACCTAAGAACAAGCAATGCATACAAGATGTGCCCGGAAAGTAATCAGAATGACATTTTAAAAATAATTTTATTGATAAATAGTACAATTGAAAATTGTCTCCTTCAAAGTATGCACCTTGTGAGTGTACACAACACTCCCAAAATGTTTCCATTCTTCATAGCAACCCTGGAAGTCTTTAAGCGGGATGGCCTTCAGAGACTAGTTTGAATTTTGATTTGTTCATTCAAGCTTTAGTGAGGTGATGTGGGTGTGTGCCATACTGAACTTTGTTTCTTCATCTAGGGATCATACTCAAACACCCAGGATTCATCTGCCATGATCACTTGACACAAAAATCAGGCTCCCTTTCCAAGCTGCCAACAGGTCTTGGCAAACGAGTTGACGGTGTTCCTTCTGATCAGGTGACAAGTTATTTAGAACAAGTGCACGCACTTTTCTCATGTTCAAATCCTGAGTCACGATTTCATGAACAATTGACTTGGTAATTCCCATTTCCTCTGCAATTATTCTGATAGTGAACACATTATGTTCTTTTTGTGATGAAGAGGGGTGTCCAGATCATTGCTCATTTTAACACCTTCTCATCCTTCCTTGAAGGCCTCATGCCATCGGTACACTTGAACAGATGATAGCACAGCTTCTCCATCAGCTTTCCTCACCATTTCCAAAATTTCTGATACACTTTTACCCAATTTCACACAAAATTTTATTGTGTACCCCTATTCCAAACTCACTTGCATTTTATATTAGGCACTTGAACAGGGTGTCACAAAAAAGAAGGTCTTGACTCTAAAACTCTCAAGTGACCTTGGCCAGCTTCTCCCTTCACAGAGCCCTTCTCAAGCGTGGCAACTTAATTTTCATTATATTCTGGACACACCTTGTATATTCAGCTTACCGTTCCTTTATTTTTTCTGCCATTTTATCCTAAATATTCACCCAGGGGCGTAACTACAGGGGTTGCAGGGGTCGCAATTGCAACCGGGCCCCAAGCTCCAGGGGGCCTGTGTGCCTCCCTTGTACACCTGGATAGGAGGGATGGCTGGGGCGGCATTTAGAGGAACCAATCTCCTCCATTTTCCTCCTAATAGAGGAGATTGGTTCCTCTATATACTGTCTATATGCTGCCCCAGCCACCCAGCCTATCCAGTTAACTTGTCTTCTGCTGTTCCCAGGGTCCCTGGGTGCTTCCCTGGTCCCCCCACAGAGCTGCTGTCTTTCTCCCTCCTCTCTCCTGCCAGCTGGTGTAGAACAGGTCAGTAAATTTGTAATTTACTGGCTCCTTCCTTTTCTGATTGGACAGAGTCAGTGATTGGTACCAATTGGTTTACTCATAACTAAAGCATAGTAAACTGTTTTTACTATACTTCTGTTTCTGAATGAATGGGAGGCTCAGTACACAACTATTCGTTTATTCGGTGGGACCGTAATAAAGGGACCCGTGATGGGAGTAAAGGGCCCCAGGATCAGTGGGAAGGCAGGGGTCATTGGGGGCCCTCCATAATTTCTTGCACCGGGGCCCTGAAGGTTCTAGTTATGCCTCTTTATTTACCTAGTCATTCTGCCAGTCACAGGGTGACAGCATTCAATCGTTGTGCGGTATCTATGGAGGATCAGCATTGTCATTCTAGGAAGGCAATGTTTGTGAACTACAGAACACCTTACCCTGTCTTTAACATAGGAGGATGTGTTATGTGGTCTACAGAGACAGCGGGGAACAAAGATAACTGATAACAGTCAGCAGCTGTGGAGAGCACAAGAAGTAATCAACTCACAAGATTTCTGGCAGGATCAACAGGTGTTTTTTTCATTTATATAATAGGTATAGCAATACAATTTCAGTAGCATATTTAACAGACCAAAAATGAGCAAGTAAGAGAAGTTCATCATTAGGGTTTTACATACATACTTATAGTTGAAGCTGATAAATATTTCCTGTGATTCTATAGAATCTCTTGACCTGTTAGTGACCCTTAATATCTCATGACCAAAAGTAATATATGGTCTCAGTACCCACCACTTGTAAGGTAGTATAAAGACTTTCCCAGCCAGCAATGGGCACATGGAACATTCCTGGAGGGATGTATGGCACAGGAAACAGCAGGCAATATGTCACCAGCAGACACCACAGAGGAACAAAGAGTGACTTGTGTGATTGTATATGATATTGTGTCTGTGTGGGAGTTCTGAGAAGAAAGTAAATGACTGCCTTCATTTTATATTACAAAGCTGATTGTGGCTACTATTTGGGGCCCATGGATTCAGACAGATACAGCATAGTTTTATAGTGTGAAGGCAATGAACAATATAAAATAAGTCAGTTCACCCAATTTGCCCTACCAGCATTTGTTTAGAACCTTTAAGTCTCTGATACAGCAAGCAGACTAAACTGACAATTGCTATCATATGTTTTTGTATGTTTTTGTAATTGTTCAAATTATGTAGAAGTAATATGTAAGTATAGAAAATTATTTTCATGTCATTGCTGACTTTACATATGATAGATTATAAACAGCTATGATTAAGGTCCATTTCACATATTTTGTGGTGCATTATCAAACACACATATGGTGTTGCTAAAGTATATTTCAGTAAGCACTGCAACAAACAAATTTAAAACACGTTTCTTTTTAACCACTTCCGCCCCGGAAGGATTTCTCACATTAGGACCAGAGCACTTTTTGCGATTCAGCACTGTGTCGCTTTAACTGACAATTGCGTGGTCGTGCAAAGTTGTACCAAAACAAAATTTGCATCCTTTTTTTCCCACAAATAGAGATTTCTTTTGGTGGTATTTGATCACCTCTGCGACATTTCTGATCACTGCTATAAACAAAAAAAGAGCGACAATTTTGCAAAAAAAACAATATTTTTTACTTTTTGCTAAAATCCAAATCCAAACAAAAAATATAAAAAAAACTAATTTATTCATCGGTTTTGGCCAATTTATATTCTTCCTGATATTTTTGGTAAAAAAGCCCGCCTGCTACAGCACATGCGCGAGCCACCGTTTATAAAAGGCGATTCGCGGGGCAGAGCCACTCTGCAGCAGTAAATGTACGCGAGCGGGTCGGGAACCGGTTAAAGCAGCACAGCACAATACATATGCACTGTGGTGTGCTGGTAAGTTGAATCAACATAAATGAAACCACAACACTTCATGCCATATTTTGTGTAAAAGGATAGTTTCACACTAGTCCGAGAATCAGACCGACATTAGGAGCACAAGTCGCATTACATCACAAAATCGATGATTCCCTATGAGAGCCGACTTAACTGGTCCAACAGAAGTCGGACCGACTTTGAAAAAAAGTTCCTGTACTACTTTTGTCCGACTTTGATTCTACTTTAGCCCATTGAATTACATTGAAGTCAGATCAAAGTCGGATCATTGTCTTAACAGATCCGACTTCGGCATGCAACTGGTGCTCTGAGGATCTTGAAGGGGAACTCCACGCCAAATTTAAAAAAAAAATGGCATGGGGACCCTCCTCCGAGAGCATACCAGGCCCATCAGTCTGGTATGGATTTTAAGGGGAACCCTCACACCAAAAAAACAGCGTGGGATCCCCACCAAAATCCATATCAGACCTTTATCTGAGCACACAGCCTGGCAGGCCAGGAAAGGGGGTGAGGATGAGCGAGTGCCCCCCTCCAGAACCATACCAGGCCACATGCCCTCAACATGGGGAGTGTGTGTGCTTTGGGGCAGGGGGGCTCTGTGCCCCCCACCCCAAAGCACCTTGTCCCCATGTTGAGGAGTACAAGGGCCTCTTCCCAACAACCCTTGCCGGTGGTTGTTGGGGTCTGCAGGTGGGAGACTTATCAGAATCTGAAAGTCCCCTACCCTATGTGAATAAGTATGGGGTACATTGTATCCCTAACCATTCACCTAAAAAAAAAAGTGTAAAAAAAAAGACACACTACACAGGTTTTTAAAGTATTATATTAAACCAGCTCCGGCATTTTCTCCCTCTGATTTCTTCTTTCTTCTGAGGGGTCTTTTTTCTTCTGCTGGTTCTTCTCCCTCTCTGCGGTGTCTTTTGCTCTTTTGCAACATCTTCTGCTCTTTTGCCAGAAAGAAGACGTGGGAGAGGGGAGAAGAAATCGGAGGGAGAAGACGCTGGAGCTGATTTCATAAAATACTTTAAAAACCTGTGTAGTGTTTTTTTTCTTTGTTTACACCTTTTTTTAGGTGAATGGGTAGGGGTACAATGTACTACATACTCATTTGCATAGGGTGGGGGCTGGGATTCCGATAAGCCCCCGCCCATAGACCCCGACAACCACCAGCAAGGGTTGTCAGGAAGAGGACCTTGTCCCCATCAACATGGTGACAAGGTGCTTGTGGGTGGGGGGCGCAGAGCCCCCCCCTGCCCCAAAGCACCCATACTCCCCATGTTGAGGGCATTCAGCCTGGTATGGTCCAGGAGGGGGCGCTCGCTCGTTTTTTGGTGTGGGGGTTCCCCTTAAAATCCATACCAGACCGAAGGGCCTGGTATGCTCTTGGAGGGGGACCCCATGCCCAGGTGCCTGGTATTGTCGGGATCAAATTTGGATCCTGTTCACAGAAGTCAGACCGATGTAAGTCTGATGTAGGACCGTTTGTTGCAGAGCAAAGTAGGATCAAAAGTCTGACCGGTTTTGTGTCGGATAGTGTTAACCAAGCCTTACTGTGCAATATTGTAAAGCACAGTAAAATGCACATTTTCACATGTTACAGCAATGCATAGATGTGAATCCAGAGCTAGAGTTTTTATATTTTGAAAGCCTAAATATTGTTTTAATTTCAGTTTCTCTGTGTGTTTCATGCTCACATACGCCTCTCTCATTCACAATGGCTTCTTTT
>BLSH010406090.1:17072-39381 GCA_018402905.1 Glandirana rugosa
ACGACCTCGGTGCCTGCTGGGCAAGGAGGGTTCCGGACCCATTCTCGCGGCGGAGGCGGTAGAACGGAGTCCTCGTCTCCGGGTTCGCGCGGTTCCTGTCCTGCCGCCGCCTGTACCTCCCAGTGTCAAGGCTTGACTCACGGAGTGTCTGAGGCGGTGTCTGGGTCTCACTGGTCGGCCCTCCACTCAGTGTCGTCCTCAGATAATGATTTGGGTAAAATCTTCGGTAGCGCCGGTCGTCGTGCCGACATTACCACGCGTATCTGGTGGACCTGGCTTCTAAAATGGGTTTAGTAATAGACTCCTGCTGTGACTCACCTCCCGGCTGGTCACTCTGGGTCTGTGGCGGAGTCTGTGAGGCACTCAGTTCGGAACTGTGACCCTCCATGTCCGCCGCCGTCCTGTCCTTGGCGCGCTTGGGCCTCTGCTCCTGAGGCAAGATGGCGGAGGCGGCGCTCTTACCCAGGCCTTGGGAGGAACGGGTCGTCCGTGGCTCCAGCAATGCCGCTTTGTAGGACTTTGAAGGGGTAGCTGGCATGCCTGGCAACGCCGGACTATGGATCACCCTGCTCCAAGATTGAGTGCGGGGTGGAAAGCCTTATTTTATAAGGATTTTGGCACGGATGGCTACGGAGCTCCAGAGAGACGCTGCTGCCTCCTTCACATCCGGTCACGCCCCCAGTTCGATGAAATGTTAATATTATATCTGCAATCTGTCCCTCACAGCGCCGGCAGCATCCTCTCCCTAGACTAGCCTGAGAGCATGAGACATGCAGCACTACGTGACTCCAGCTTATACAGAGGCTGGGTCATATGATGCACTGGCCAATCACAGCCATGCCATTAGTAGGCATGGCTGTGATGGCTTCTAAGGGCAAACCAGTGAAACGCTTGTTGATTGGCTGCCCTGCAGCTATTCAACATGCGTGATCAAATACCCGAACCCAGAACCCGAACCCAAACTTTTTTTCAAATGTCCGGGTTCGGGTCCAGGTCATGGACACCCCAAAGTTCGGTACGGACCCGAACTTTACAGTTCAGGTTCGCTCAACTCTACTGAAGAGGTTACAAAACTTTTCTCAGATGCTCACCTAACCAATTGTCCCCTGGATCCTGTTCCCTCAAAACTACTACGGTCACCAGCCTATTCTATCCTATGATCCCTCACTCACATCTTCAATCTCTCCCTCTCTAGTGGCACCTTCCCCTATCCTCTAAAACATGCACAGATCACTCCTATACTTAAAAAGCCCTCACTGGACCCCACCAATCTTAACAACTTAAGACCCATCTCAGTGCTCCCATTCACCTCTAAACTTCTAGAATGCTTAGTCTATAACTGTTGTAGCTACTACCTCAGTGAAAATAACCTTCTTGACCCCTTACAGTCTAACTTTTGCTCACAGCACTCCAGAGTAACTGCCTTACTAAAACTCAGTAATGATTTACTAACTGCTAAAACTAATGGCCACTACTTCATCCTCGTACTACTTGAGCTTTCTGCGGCCTTTTATACTGTTGACCACCCACTTCTTCTCAATAAACTCCATTCCCTTGGCCTTCAATATTCCACTCTATCCTGGTTCTCCTCTTACCTACCTCAGAGCTCCATCAGGGTTACCTACAATTCTGTCTCCTCCTCTCCATTGCCCCTTTCTGTGGGGGTCCCCCCAGGCTCTGATCTTGGACCCCTTCACTTCTCCATCTACACCTCCTCCCTTGGTCACTTGATAACCGCCCATGGCTTCCAATACCATCCATATGCTGATGACACCCAAAACTATCTGTCTTCTCCTCACCTCACTCCCTCAGTCTCCTCTCACATTACTAACTTACTAACTGACATATCAGCATGGATGTCGCACCACTTTCTTAAACTAAATCTATCTAAAACCGAGCTGACAATATTCCCCCCCACCCGTGCCCCCTCCATGACTTTTCCATCAAAATCAATAATGCAACTATCAATCCCTCCCCTCACGCCAGGGTATTAGGTGTAATCCTAGACTCTGACATGTCCTTTCAGCCCCAGATCCAATTGTTGTCAAAAGCTTGTAGATTTCACCTCCGTAACATCTCTAAAATACTAATGAAACCACCAAGCTACTTATTCACTCCCTTGTTATTGCTCACCTTGACTATTGCAACTCTCTCACCATAGGCCTACCTCGCCATAGTCTATCCCCACTTCAGTCTATCACGAATGCTTCTGCCAGATTCATCTACGTTACCAACCGCTCAGTGTCTGCCACCCCTCTCCTCCAATCCCTACACTGGCTCCTGATCACCCAGCAAATTAAATTCAAAATATTAACCACAACATACAAAAACATTCACAACTCTTCCCCAAGCTACATCACAAAATCTTGTCTCCAAATATCACCCAAACCATCCTCTCCGCTCTTCTCAAGACCTCCTGCTCTCAAGCTCCATTGTCTTCTCCTCCCATGCTTGTCTCCAGGATTTCTCCAGAGCCTCTTCCATCATCTGGAACTATCTACCTCAATCTGCCTGGCCATCTCCTACTCCAGCTGCCTTCAAGCAATCCCTAAAAATGAATCCCTTTAGGGAAGTCTCTCACGCCTCCAATTAATCTTTTACCACTTCCATCAGCTCATTCCAAGCAGTGACAATCTTTTGTACTACCTGTCCCAACCCATTAGATCGTAAGCTCTTTTGAACAGGGACCTCTTAACCCTCTTGTATTTTATTGTATTGTAACTGTATTGTCTCCCATTTATATTGTAAAGCACTGCGTAAACTGTTAGCATTATATAAATCCTGTATAATGATGCAAAAACATTGTTTAAGGGATTCACAAAAATGCATGGAATTCCAAAATCCATATCAGACACTTAGGCCCAATTCACATTGGCACTGTCAAACCTGCATTTATATGCATTTAACCATTTCCCGACCGCCTGCCATACATATACTGTGGCAAGGCGGCTCTATTGTGCAAAATCACGTACCTGTACGTGATTTGTCAATAGCCACTGGGGGGTGTGTGTGCTGCTGGAGCCCTGATTGCGTGCTGATTGACCACAGGAGGAGCCAATCAGTGGGCCCGACAGACGCAATGTCCGTCGGCCACCCGCAATCTCTCCCTGCAGAGACAGAACAGCGGTCTGCCGATGTAAACAAGCAGACCGCCGTGCTGTCAGGCATGGACACTGTGATCTAGTGTTTCTGCTAATCAGGAACATGGAACACAGTGTCCATGAAGTAATCCCACCCCCCACAGAAAGAAAGCACAATTAGGGAATACACTTAACCCTTTGGTCACCCCTGATGTTAACCCCTTCCCTGTCAGTGTCATTTGTACAGTGTCAGTGTATATTTTTAGGACTGATCACTGTAATAATGTCACTGGTTCCCAAAAAAATGTCAAACGTGTCAGCTAGGGGTCCAATATGTCCGTCGCAATGTCACAGTCCCACTAAAAAAATCACTGATCGCCACCATTACAAGTAAAATAAATAAATAAATAAAAATGCCATAAATATATCCCCTATTTTGTAGATGCTATAACTTTTTCGCAAACCAATCAATATGCGCTTATTGGGATTTTTTTTTACCAAAAATATATAGCAGAATACATATTGGCCTAAATTGATCAAGAAATTCGATTTTGTACATTTTTTTATTGGATATGTTTTATAGCACAAAGTAAAAAATATTGTTTTGATTTCAAAATTGTCATTATTTTCTTTTTTATAGCACAAAAAATAAAAACTGCAGAGGTGATCAAATGCCACCAAAAGAAATCTTTATTTGTGGGAAAAAATAAGACATCAAGTTTATTTGGATGCATAACTGCACAATTGTCAGTTAAAGTAAAGCAGTGTTGTATTGCAAAAAATGTACTGTCATTAAGGGGGTAAAACCTGAAATGGCTAAAGGACATTTCTATATGCATATAAATGTATGTAATGGTTTTTCAATGTGCCATTCACACTGCACACTTACCTGCATGTGGTCAGTTCAGCTGTGTTTAGAGAAAATAGAATTCTGTACATACAGGATCCGATTATACACTCAAAATGCATGAAATATGACTAAATGAGTTTAAACACACTTATACGCAGTTAAACCTGCTTTGGGCTCATGCAAACTGGGTATTTAGCTCCAGTGCATGAAAACCCAGCATTTAGGTGCAAGCGGAAGACACAGGTGCACTGTAAAACTCTGTGAGAGCCTGTGAGCTGCTGTGGCTGGATGGGGTTGGATGGTGTATCAAGCAGTACTAAAAATTAAGGCATTATGCACTCAGTGACAAATGCTAGGAACAAAACCAGTCCACATTCCAGGTATTTATGCCTGGGCACATACTGCCTTAAATGGTTGTATAGTCTTTCATAGATTTTTGCAGGCTGCCTGCAGTGGGGCTGGACAGTGCACTTATGTCTTCTGCCTTCACCAAAATTCTGGCATCTCATTCACTGGGGCTAAAGTCCAGTATGTATGAAGCAGAGACGTCCAAATGCAGGAAAAAGTGATCTGGGAGGCATAAAAACGTATTCATACTTCCCGATGGCTTCTGCATTTAAAAAACAGAAATGCAGGTGTGCCAGTTTTAATGAAGCATTATCCCTACACAAAAAACAAGAAAAAAAGGGCTTATGATACCCCTCTAAAATGGCCTAACAGACCTCTATTTTAGCATGCAGCCTGCCTGGCCCTCAACATGCAAATTATACCTTACCAGAAGGCCCCCCTTACACCTTGTCCTCATGTCGATGAGGGAAAAGAGCTTCTTCCCCACATCTTTGGCTTGGTAGATGTGGGGAGCCAGGAGGAAGCTTATCAGGATCTGGAAGCCCCCTTCAAAATAGGGTGGCCCCCAGATATCTGGCTTCCCACTATATGAATGAGTAAGGGTTACATAGACACGCAATTAAATAGCAAATACAAAGACACCCACCCTTATATAACAGAAATTAGCAGAGGAAAATGTCTTTATGGTCAAATTTGGGAGCAGTATGGGTTAAAGCCATGGCTATAGGTTGTGTTTTGCTGACTGTGTCCCACTAGGAAGATTTTCCTTCACTTTCTGTTCTGGAGTTGTGAGAGGAAATGTGACTACATTGAGAGTTTCACGGGAACGGTGGATGATTTCCTCTCATCTCATGCTCTGGTGACAACTTTAAAGAGGAACTGCCAGCAGAAGAAAGTAACATGTATTAAACCCCCTAGGACAGTGATGGCAAACCTTGGCACCCAAGATGTTTTAGAACTACATTTCCCATGATGCTCAACTACACTGCAGAGTGCATGAGCAATGTAGTTCCAAAACATCTGGGATGCCAAGGTTCCCCATGGCTGTCCTAGGAGATCATGTGCATTTAGCACTTATTCCGTCAAAATCCATGCAGGGGTTGCTGAGCTGTGTTGTCAGATAGCTATACCAGCTCACCAGTCTGGCTGTCTGACAAAACTGATCAGTAGAGACTGATTTCTGAGTGACAGCTTAGGAGGAGAAGGGGCTTGCCAGCCTAACAGTCAGTTCATATAGAGCTAGCACAGCCTACTCATCCTAAACTGCCAGACGGAATATTACTCTGTCGTGCAGTCTCCTCATCCATACTCTTTAATACACACAGAATCCAGACCTGCTACTTGATATTCAGAAGAATGAAGAGAGTGGAAACTGCCAGCCTGTATAGTAAATGACTGTAGATGGAGCTGGGCTTTCATTGACAAAAACACAGGCTAACAACAACACAAGCAAGGTACTAAACTAGGCAGTGTTAGAGAAATCCTGCTCTTTTTGGACTCTTTAGCACTAAATGAGCATTTGAGTAGAAGGGCAGGGAAGAGGGGTAGCAATATTTTTTATTTTAGTAATAGCTCATCTTTGAAGTCTTAGATTTTACTTCACTGTCTGTCTTGGTGACAATGGTCACCAGAACAAACAAAGGGGTAAATCTCCCCAGCAGGGACACAGACAACAATAAAAACATGACATAGGGTCCACCCCTTCCTTATGCTTTAATAAATATAATTTAACAAACAATGTTGATCCATGGCAAAATACTTTAAGAAGCCTGCACACTCAAAATAAGCAAAACATATAGGAAGGTATCCTGGTTAATAGGATTAATTAAAGGATTGCTGATTTGCTGGTCTGTGCACATATCTACTAAAAGTAAGCAATATAGTAGACTGATAAGAGGTGGCCCTATTTTTGCTTTTTATATTTAGGATTACGTTTTAAGTTGTAAGAGCACACTCAGGCCAGCTAAATGAGACTACGAGATGCACATAGCAGAGGAGAGTAAAAAAAATCCGTAAATGTTTTTAAAATATACAGTATCTCACAAAAGTCAGTACACCTCTCACATTTTTGTAAATATTTTATTCTATATTTTCATGTGACAACACTGAAGACATTATACTTTTCTACAATGTAAAGTAGGAAGTGTAAAGCTTGTATAACAGTGTAAATTTGCTGTCCCCTCAAAATAACTCAACACACATTAATGTATAAGCCACTGGCAACAAAAGTGAGTACACCCCTAAATGAAAATGTCCTAATTGGGCCCAAAGTGTCAATACTTTTTGTGGTCACCATTATTTTCCAGCACTGCCTTAACCCTCTGGGGCATGGAGATCACCCGAGTTTCACAGGTTGGCACCAGAGTCCTCTTCCACTCCTCCATGATGACATCATGGAGCTGGTGAATGTTAGAGACCTTGCGCACCTCCACTTTCTGTTTGAGTTTGGCCCACAGATGCTCAATAGGGTTTAGGTTTGGAGACATGCTTGACCAGTCCATCTGCTTTACCCTCAGCTTCAGGGAGGGGATTATGTTTTGCTTCCGTATGTCACAGTACATGTTAGCATTCATGTTTCTCTCTATGAACTGTAGCTCCCCCAGTGCTGGCAGCACTTATGCAGCCCCAAACCATGACACTCCCACCACCATGCTAGACTGTAGGCAAGACACACTTGTCTTTGTACTTCTCACCTGGTTGCCGCCACACACGCTTGACACCATCTGAACCAAATACATTTATCTTGGTCTCATCAGACCACTGGACATGGTTCCAGTAATCCATGTCCTTAGTCTGCTTGTCTTCAGCAAACTGTTTGCAGGCTTTCTTGTGCATTATCTTTAGAAGAGGCTTCCTTCTGTGATGATAGCCATAAGACCAATTTTATGCAGTGTGTGGTGTTTGGTCTGAGCATTGACAGGCTGACCCCCCACCCCTTCAACCTCTGCAGCAATGCTGGCAGAACTCATACGTCTATTTCCCAAAGACAACCTCTGGATATGACGTTGAGCACATGCACTCAACTTCTTTGGTCGACCATGGCGAGGACTGATCTGACTGAAACCTGTCCTGTTAAACTGCTGTATGGTCTTGGCCACCGTGCTGCAGCTCAGTTTCAGGGTCTTGGCAATCTTCTTATAGCCTAGGCCATCTTTATGTAGAGCAACAGTTCTTTTTTTTCAGATCCTCAGATAGTTATTTGACATGAGTTGCCATGTTGAACTTTCAGTGACCAGTATGAGAGAGTGAGAACTATAACACCATATTTGACACACCTGCTCTCCATTCACACCTGGGACCTTGTAACACTAATGAGTCATATGACACCATTGAGGAAAAATGGATAATTGTACCCAATTTGGGCATTTTCCCTTAGGGGTGTACTCACTTTTGTTGCCAGTGGTTTAGACATTATAGGCTGTGTGTTGAGTTATTTTGAGGGGACAGCAAATTTACACTGTTATACAAAATGTACACTCACTACTTAACATTGTAGCAAAGTGTAATTTCTTCAGTGTTGTCACATGAAAAGATAGAATAAAATATTTATACTAATGTGAGTAGAGTTGACCCGAACTGTAAAGTTTGGGTCTGTACTGAACTTCGGGGTGTCCGTGACCCGGACCCGAACCCGGACATTTGAAAAAAAGTTTGGGTTTGGGTATTTGATCCCGCCTGTTGAATAGCTGTAGGGCAGCCAATCAACAAGCGTTTCACTGGTTTGACCTTAGAAGCCATCACAGCCATGCCTACTAATGGCATGGCTGTGATCGGCCAGTGCATCATGTGACCCAGCCTCTGTATAAGCTGGAGTCACGTAGTGCTGCATGTCACATGCTCTCAGGCTAGTGTAGGGAGAGGATGCTGCCGGCGCTGTGAGGGACAGATTGCAGATATAATAACATCTCATCCTGCATTACAGAACGATCTGATTCTGGACTAGGTAGAGATTACTACTACTAATTTGAGGGACAGGTTGCAGATCTCATCCTGCATTACAGAACGATCTGATTCTGGACTAGGTAGAGATTACTACTACTTCTGCTTTGAGGGACAGATTGCAGATCTCATCCTGCATTACAGAACGATCTGATTCTGAACTAGGTAGAGGCTACTGCTTTGAGGGACAGATTATTGTTCTAAAATCATCTCCTAGTTCTATAGGGTCAGGTTCCTGCTGTTGCTGTAAGGAACAGATTATTGTTCTAAAATCATCACCTACTCCTATAGGGTCAGGTTCCTGCTGTTGCTGTAAGGGACAGATTATTGTTCTAAAATCATCGCCTACTCCTATAGGGTCAGGTTCCTGCTGTTGCTGTAAGGGACAGATTATTGTCCTAAAATCATCGCCTACTCCTATAGGGTCAGATTCCTGCTGTTGCTGTAAGGGACAGATTATTGTTCTAAAATCATCACCTACTCCTATAGGGTCAGGTTCCTGCTGTTGCTGTAAGGGACAGATTCGTGTTCTAAAATCATCGCATACTCCTATAGGATCAGGTTCCTGCTGTTGCTGTAAGGGACAGATTATTGTTCTAAAATCATCACCTACACTGCCATGGTCACGGCCTAGTCAACCTCTAGGCTCCTACTCCACATCCACCCCCCCTTCCCATTTTTATTTTTTTATTTGATCTTAAGTTATTTCCCTATCCCCATTTTTTTGTAGGGCACTTGTCCTACTCTTACCCCAATTTTACTTCATTTTGCAGCCCTCTAGCACTTGCCAGGACTTTTTTACAGCCATTTTTGTGCCGAAAAGTTTGGGTCCCCATTGACTTCAATGGGGTTCGGGGTCCGGGGCAAAGTTCGGGTCAAGTTCGGTACCGAACCCGGACTTTTTCAGCCGAACCTGCCGAACGCGAACATCCAGGTGTTCGCTCAACTCTAAATGTGAGGGGTGTACTCACTTTTGTGAGATACTGTATGTATAGTAAAGAAGTGAGGTCAGAGCATATAGGTGCAATAAAAGATGACCAGGGGAAGTTGTTTACAAATGACAAGGAGAAGAAGAAAACTGTTCTAGTTGCATTCTTCTGTTTTACAAAGGAAAAAGGAGGGGTATAGTAACCAAGACTGGATCATTATTAACGCATCATAGAATGTATTCTTGTGACACACAGAAAAAACAGAGTATTTTAGTCATACAGACTTAATCTCACCACTCAGAAGAAGCTGCTCCCCAGTCTTACGCAGGAATCTGGTTCCAGTGTGGAGCAGCTTGTTGAAGCAACCTGGGAGTTTTATAGAGCTCTGAGTGCGTCATCTGATTCACTTGAGATTGTTACCCCACATTGAGCCCAAACAGGCTCACTACACAGCAGAAACCCAAAAGCGATCAGTGTACAGCATAAACCTGGGACAAATATATCTCCCATCCCGGACACAACCCATAGATTTTCCTGGCTTCCTGTCACAATATATATTCTAGACTGTATATACATATTAATACACCGCCTGAAGTGGATTAAATACTGTAAACCATGGAATGCACTGTCTATATAGTCTACACTGAATGCAGTGTTTATATATTGTGAGGGATTAGCTCTTGTGGGGATCACCTTTCCTGGGAAAAAGGCAGTTGAGACAGCAGTTTCTTAAAATCTGGCTTGCAGCCAGGTTTATTGGAAAAAAGGCTGTATTTCAAAACAAACAAAACATAAAATAAATTGTTGCCATCCAGACTCTAACTAAACAGTTCAGCATACCTCTCTAAGCGGTGTTGGGCTTCTCCCAGACACCCACAAAACAAAGTTAGTGCAAATCTTTCTTTAGTGCAAAGCTCTGTGTGTCAGCTCTCTCAGGCTGATCGCTCTCAGAGTCCCATGGCAGAACAAACCCTTTCTCTCTTCCTGGTCATTTAAACTACAACTGAGCATGGATTTTAGTGGACCCAAAAATCTGGTCTGCAACCAACTCTGCCACGGTGGCTGGTAAAGCCCGGGCCAGATCCCACTTTACTCCACTCTAATTGAACGCATACGAGGCAACAAATAGCGTCCGGCTACTACTGCGCCTCACATAATGTCACATATCCCCCCTCTGCTCAAGCCCCTGCGGTTGAACAACTGTGCCAACCATAGAGTGGACCCGGGACAGGGCATCTTCATTAATGTAATTGATGATACTGCGCAGCCTGATCCTCCTCCTATCAAGGATATATGTGAAAGTGACACCATAAATTAAATCTCAATATGAAACATAGATATGTGCCCAGATATTAAACAAGTCAATATCAAACAAACAATTGTGCATGAATGAATATTCTATATTCAAATAATAATAGTCCTTGAACGTAAAAGTAGAAAAAACATAAAACATGAACAAACAATATTGAAGTGTTCTCCCACTCTCCCTGTGTTAAATGTCTCTCACAGAACAAAGTCTCTAAAAAGACCATAAAAATTCATAATCCAAAGTGACTTTGTGCAAACAGTGCTCAAAAAAACTCTTTAAGTGCTTCAATCGTGCAGGAGGAGCTGATTTGGGGGGACTGTGTGGTATACCACCAAAAGGGCTACTGGGTGGGTGCTGTTTTCCCCATCCCGTGCTCTCAGAACTCTCACCTTAATGCAGTGGTTCTCAACTCCGGTCCTCGGGACCCACCAACAGGCCAGATTTTAAGTATTACCTTGGGGAGATGCAGACTAGAGCACTGCAATCACTGAGCAGAAAATGATATCACCTGTGATGTATTTCAGTTATCCTGCAAACCTGGCCTGTTGGGGGGTCCCGAGGACCGGAGTTGAGAACCACTGCCTTAATGGCAGCAAAAACACGCCCATATTCATCATTAAACTACTTTTTATGTATCCTTCTCCTTTAAGACCCGTCCTCTACGCTTCTCCACTCTCTGATCGCAGCTAAATTCCACCAGTAGCTAGTACACCCGCATAATACTCAGACATAAGGATGAAACAAAGACGCTCCCATAGTGCAGTATATTAAAATAACTTACATTTATTAAAACAGCAAAATGCCTGCTTACATCTAATCAAAGCAAACAGCACACAGATAAAAACACAGCGGCGTAATTCTGCCTCTCACTCTGCTTCCAGTATCATGTATCATGTGGAGAAGCGTAGAGGACGGGTCTTAAAGGAGAAGGATACCTAAAAAGTGGTTTAATGATGAATATGGGCGCGTTTTTGCTGCCATTAAGGTGAGAGTTCTGAGAGCACGGGATGGGGAAAACAGCACCCACCCAGTAGCCCTTTTGGTGGTATATCACACAGTCCCCCCAAATCGGCTCCTCCTGCACGATTGAAGCACTTAAAGAATTATTTTGAGCACTGTTTGCACAAAGTCACTTTGGATTATGAATTTTTATCGTCTTTTTAGAGACTTTGTTCTGTGAGAGACATTTGACACAGGGAGAGTGGGAGAAAACTTCAATATTGTTTGTTCATGTTTTATGTTTTTTCTACTTTTACGTTCAAGGACTATTATTATTTGAATATAGAATATTCATTCATGCACAATTATTTGTTTGATATTGACTTGTTTAATATCTGGGCACATATCTATGTTTCATATTGAGATTTAATTTATGGTGTCACTTTCACATATATCCTTGATAGTAGGAGAATCAGGCTGCACAGTATCACCAACTACATTATCTATTCAATATACTGTGTTATATATTAGGTATTGCTGCATCCGATATATAAACATATTCACATACATTGCTTTATTGGAGTTTGACGTAGTCATATTTTTTAGATACACATTATCTATTTTGTTCACTCATAGTAGCGCGAGGGCCTACTCACTTATAGGGCATCTTCATTGTTCTGGAGCTTTCCCACCCTATGCTCCACTGTGAACTTGAACGGCTTTAGAGCCAGGAACCACCTTGTCAATCGACTATTTTTCTCCCTATTGTCACACATCCCCTTCAGAGGGGCATGGTCGGTGACTAGCTTAAAGGTTCTCCCCAAGAGATAGTATTTCAGGGCCTTTAA
The DNA here is from genome assembly GCA_018402905.1 of Glandirana rugosa. NCBI lineage: Eukaryota > Metazoa > Chordata > Amphibia > Anura > Ranidae > Glandirana > Glandirana rugosa. The sequence continues at coordinate 29,315 of BLSH010406090.1, forward strand.
GGCCCATTTGATGGCTAAGCACTCCTTTTCGACAATAGCATAATTTTTCTCATGCCTGTTCAGTTTTCTGCTTAGATAAACGATCGGGTGCTCCTCACCATCTCTGACCTGGGACAGTACGGCACCTAGTCCCACATCAAAGGCATCTGTCTGCATGACAAATTCTTTTGCAAAATCCCGGGTCACGAGTAGTGGTTGTACACACAGGGCTTGCTTTAACCTCTGAAATGCCTTTTCGGCCTCAGGATTCCACTTCACTATAACCTACTCTCTACTCTTCGTCAGATCCATCAGAGGGACGGCAATGATGGCAAAGTGGGGTATGAAATGCCTGCAGTACCCCGTGATCCCCAGGAATGCACACAACTGCTTTTTAGTTAGCGGTTGGCGCCACTTTTGGATTGCATCAAGTTTATTGGTCTGCAGCTTTATCAGACCCTGACCAATAATGTGGCCAAGGTATTTGTTGCTTGTACCCGGGGCAAATGAGACTCCCAATCGGGGCTGTGGATGACAACATCATCCAAATATGCGGCTGTATAGGGCCGATGTGGTCTTAACATTTTTTCCATCATTCTCTGGAGTGATGCAGGGGCACCATGTAGACCAAACGGAATTCACTTGTACTGAAACGACCACTTGTAGGAAAGGCCATCTTCTCCTTTGCTGACACTCTTAGGGGTATCTGTAAATAGACCTTAGTTAAGTCTAGGGTTGTTATGTATCTTTCTATCTCCCAACCTGTCCACAAGTTCGTTGACCCGAGGCATCAGGTAGGCATTAAACTTGGACATGCTATTCAGCTTTCTAAAATCATTACAGAACCTGATAGTGTCACCAGGCTTTGGGACCAGCACTATGGGGCTCGACCAGTCACTGTGGGACTCCTCTATCACGTCCAACTGTAACATTTTCTTAATTTCCTTTGCAACTGCCTCACACCTAGCTTCAGGTATTATATAAGGCGTCACATTTATATGAACACCTGGTTCAGTAATTATGTCATGCTGGATCACTGAGGTCAATCCGGGTAAAGGGGAGAAAAAGTCTCTATTTTTACTCAGGTACTCTTTAACGTCATTTTGTTATGCCACTGAAAAGTATTCCGTTATGGGGACATCAGGTGTCATTGGTACCCTGTCCTTTTGAGGAATTGGCACGGCCAATAAAGCCTCTCTGTTCTTCCATGGTTTTAAGAGATTAACATGATAGATTTGCTCCAGCTTCCTTTTCCTTGGCTGGTAAACTTTATAGTTTACCTTTCCTACTCTTTCCTTAATCTCAAAGAGACCCTGCCACTTTTCTAGGAATTTACATTCAACAGTGGGGACATGTACCAGCGCTCTGTCCTCGGGGTAGAAAGTCTGGGTCTTGGCACCCCGATTATAAACGCTCCTCTGGGCTTCCTGGGCTCACTCCATATGTTCTTGTACCAGGGCAGGACAGCTGCAATTTGATCCTGCATCAAGGAGATATGCTCTATGATGCTTCTATATGGGGTGGCCTCTCCTTCCCACGTTTCTTTCGTGACATCTTACAGTTCCCTGGGATATCTTCCATACAAGAGTTCAAAGGGGGAATAACCCGTAAATGCTTGTGGAACCTCTCGTATGGCAAACATGAGATATGGCAGCAAAAAATCCCAATTTCTCCCAACTTTGTCCACTACCTTTTTAAACATGCTTTTGGGTGTTTTATTAAACCTCTCCACTAGTTCATCTGCTTGGGGTGGTAGACTGAGGTACGGAGATGGGAGATTTTGTGCAACTTGCACAATTCCTTAGTAACTCTGGACATAAACGGGGTGCCCTGATCTGTTAAGGTCTCTTTTGGGATCCCCACCCAACTAAATACCTGGACCAACTCCTTGGCGATAGTCTTAGAGGAGGTATTACACAAGGGTATGGCTTCAGGATAGCATGTCGCATAGTCTAGTATTACTAGAATGTGCTGGTGGCCCCAGACAGACTTTGCTACTGGCCCCACCAGATCCATGTCAATTCTCTCAAATGGCTCTTCAATTATGGGTAGTGGGAAAAGTGGACTACGAAAATATGGGCAATGGTTTAGAGATTTGACACTAAGGGCATGATTCATAATACTCTGACATGTACATGCAACCCGGGCCACAAAAATCTCTGGGTTATTCTCTCCTTGGTCTTCTCCATACCCAGATGTCCCCCCATTATATGACCATGGGCTAAGTCTAGCACCATCCTGTGATAGGGTTTGGGAACACTAGCTGCTCTACCTCCTCGCCATGTTTTACCACCTGATACAGTAAATTGTTTTTAACCACTTCAATACTATGCACTTAGAACACTTTCCTACCAGACCAATTTTCAGCTTTCAGTGCTGTTGCATTATGAATGAGAATTGCGCGGTCGTGCGACGCTGTACCCAAAAAAAGTTTTGATGATTTTGCTCCCACAAATAGAGCTTTCTTTTGGTGGTATTTGATCACCTCTGCGGTTTTTATTTTTTGCGCTATAAACAAAAAAGGACCGAAAATTTTGAAAAAAAAAATTCTCTATTTCTGTCACAAAACTTTGTAAATAAGTAAATTTTCTCCACCACTGATGGACACTGATGAGGCTACACAGACGGGCACTGATCTGGCAGTACTGATTGGCACTGATGAGGTGGCACTGATGATGAGGCACTTATATGCAGCAATGATGAGCACTTTTAGGTGGCGCTAATAAGCAGCACTCACAGGCACTGATATGAAACACTGATGGGCACTGATATGCAGCACTGACAGACACTGATAAGCGGCACTGATGGACACTGATAAGCGGCACTGATGGGCACTCATAGACGGCACTGATTGGCACTCATAGGCGGCACTGGGCACTGATAGGTGGCACTGATGGGCACTGATAGGTGGGCACTAGTAGGTGGCACCGGTGGGCACTGATATGTGGCACTGGTATGCACTGATAGGGGCACTGGTACACACTGATAGGGGCACTGGTGGGCATATGTACAGAAAGGGGCCCATTCCCTGGTGGTCTAGGGTGGCATCTGAAGGTGGCACTAAGTGCCATTCATATTGGGCACTATGCCCCTTACCTGGTGGTCTAGGGTGGTCTCTCTGGTGGTCCAGATCGGCTCCCTGGTGGTCCCTGGTCGGCTCCCTGGTGGTCCTGGGTGGGGACATTGCTGGTGGTCCCTGGGCAGGCTCCCTGGTGGTCTAGTGTGGCGATCCGAGGGGGGGCTGTGCTGATAAATCATCAGCACAAACCCTCCCTGTCAGGAATGCAGCTGATCGGCTCTCCACTCCTCAGGTCTGCAGACCTGAGTACAGGAAAGCCGATAAATGACTTTCCTGTGTTACACTGTGACCAGCTGTGATTGGTCACGGCTGATCACATGGTAAAGTGCTTCAGATGGAAGCACTTTACCGAGATCGGTATTGCGGGGGGTCAGACTGACCTCCCACACCACCGATCGCCGCGATGCGCGCCCCCCCGGGCGCGCGGTGGCTTGTTATCCTGAGGACGTCATATGACGTCCAGTCAGGATAACTAAACCACTTCCCGGCCGTCATTCTGCATACGGCGGTCGGGAAGTGGTTAAGTGCCATGTAGGGAAAAGACTCCCCCCCAATCAGGTTCCACAGGTTCCCCATCCATCAGCTTATTGTTTTCTCTGGCTCTAATGAGGGTGACATTACATAGTTGTTCTGTAAAAAAAACCTCCCTTATGATCTCTAAGTCAAGTAGCACATTCTGTCCACTCTCACTGTTAGAGTCAGAGACATTTTCTGGTTCATTTACCTCCAGCTGGGAGCTGGCCTGCTCCTCAGCCATTATCAGAAAAGGGTTTCCCTCTTCCTCGGTCATACCAACAGTCTCCCCTTCATTTTGGCAAATAAATGGGTCTGGTGTGAGTTCCCATGTCTTCCCAGCAGGGGGACCAAACTCCCTTTGCTTTCCCATAGCCTCCAGAAATGAGGAAAGTCTCTCCCCACTAGGGCGTCATGAAGCAGTGAAGGTACTACCCCCACTGAATGTGTCACCCTGCCCCAGGGGGTGTCAACCTCAACCACTGCAGTCTGGTAGTTCCGTGTGTCACCATGAATGCAAATAACCCTGACAGTGCTGGGGTGTAACTTTGCAGGATTTACACAATTACTTTTTACTAATATCATAACACAACCAGAATCAAGCAGTGCAGTGACTGGCTTTCCATCCACAGAAATCACACACATTTGTCTCTCCATGCATCCTTGACAAGACACCATAAATGTGACCTGTGCAAAAAGGCAAACATCTTTTCATATAGGCAAAATCACATTGCATGAGTTCATCCTTCAGGGGACAGTTGGCAGCAATATGACCTAATGCATGGCAGCGGTAGCATTGTATATGGCCTATACCCAGTCATCTCAAGACCTTCCTAGCTTCTTCGGCCAGTCTCCAGGTCTAGAGTCCATAGTCTCATTAGTAGAGTTGAGCGAACCCGGACTGTAAAGTTTGGGTCCATACCGAACTTTGGGGTGTCCGGGACCCGGACCCGGACTTTTCAAAAAAAGTCCAGGTTCGGGTCCGGGGTTCTGGTAATTTAATGAAAAATCTTAAAAATGCTGTAAAAAAGGAAGGTCCTAGAGGTCTGCAAAAGGAAGGAAAATGGGGGTAAGGGTGGGACAAGTGCCCTACAAAGAAATGCGGACAGGGAAATAACTTTAAATATTTTTAAAAAAATAAAAACATAAAAAAGCAAAAATGGAGGTGAATGGGGATCATCTTCAAACTGGGTCTGAAAAGTATTAATTAACAGTAGAGGCCATAGAACTGTTCTAAAATCATCTTCAAACTGTGTCAAAAAAGTATAAATAAGCCGGGACAACCCATATCACTGTTCTGCAAAATGTGTGTGTCACTTTAAATATTACCGGGAATAACTGCACATCTGTTCTGCAAACTTATTTCAAGTCTGTGTGTCACTTTAAATATTACCGGGAATAACTGCACATCTGTTCTGCAAACAGAACATCTGGTCTTCACACATCTGTTTAGTCACCCCCCCACCTCAAAGCACCTTGTCCCCATGTTGATGAGGACAAGAGCCTCTTCCCCACAAGCCTGGCTGGTGCTTGTGGGGGTCTGCAGGTGGGGGGCTTATCGGAATCTGGAAGCCCCCTTTAATAAGGGGGCCACCAGATTCCACCCCCCCATGTGAATAGGTATTCACCAAAAAAGGAGTGTAGTGGTACAAAAACAAGAGGCGGTTTTTGACAAGTCCTTTATTGTGTAAAATAGCTCTTCTTCTTTCTTCCTCCAGTCTTCCTCCATCTTCTCCTGCCCGGTCCTTCTTCTGCTTCTTCTTTCAGTCTTCTTGCTTCCTCTCTTCATCTTCAATCTTCATCTTCTTCTTCCTTCTTCTTTCACCGCCGCCACTCTCCCAGCTGCTGCAGCCTGGCCCCTGCGCATCTCCCAGAATGGGTGGTCTTCATAATGACAGTTCTTTTATAAAAATGGGCGGGGCCACCTGGTGAGGTAAATTGGGTGACCGGCCCACTCTGACAGTGCATGATGTCAGAAGGGGTTGGTTAGGTCACTGGGTGGCCCCACCCCTTCTTATACAAGAAGTGTCTTTATGAAGACCGCCCATTCTGGGAGACACACAGGGGTCGGGCTGCAGCAGCGGGGAGAGCGGCGGCGGTGAAAGAAGAAGAAGATGAAGATTGAGCACGAAGAGAGGAAGGAAGAAGACTAAAAGAAGAAGCAGAAGACCAGAAGAAGGACCGGGCCAGGAAAAGATGCAGAGGAAGAAAGAAGAAGAGCTATTTTACCCAATAAAAGACTTGTCAAAAACTGCCTCTTGTTTTTTGTACCACTACAGTCATTTTTTGATGAATGGGTAGAGGTACAATGTACCCCATACCTATTCACAAGGGGGAGTCGGGATCTGGGGACCCCTTTATTAAAGGGGGTTTCCAGATTCGGATAAGTCCCCTGCCGCAGACCCCCACAACCACAGGCCAGGGTTGTGGGGATGAGGCCCTTCTCCCCATCAACATGGGGACAAGGTGCTTTGGGCACGACCTTAAAGCATCCTCTTCATGTTGAGGGCATGTGGCCTGGTATGGTTTGGAGGGGGGGCACTCACTCGTCCCCACCCCCTCCTGCCATACCAGGGATGCATGCTCAGATAAGGGTCTGGTTTGGATCTTGGGGGGACCCCACACCATTTTCTTTTTAAATTTGGCGCTGGGTTCTCCTTAAAATCCATACCAGACCTGAAGGGCCTGGTTTGGATTTTGGGGGGCCTCCCACGTCATTTTTTTTTACATTTTGGCACGGGGTTCCCCTTAAATTCCATACCAGACCTGAAGGGCCTGGTTTGGATTTTGGGGGGACCCTACGTGATCTTTTTTTAAAATATTGGCACAGGGTTCCCCTTAAATTCCATACCAGACCTGAAGGGCCTGGTTTGGATTTTAGGGGGGAACCCCACATCATTTTTTTTTTAATTTTGGCGTGGGCCCTGCTGCTGTAAATTAGTTAAAAAATTGTGATGAAATCCCCCAGTCAAATAGGTGGCAAAAAATTGGTCCTTGGGTACTGGTGGTGCCAGAACACTGTAACCCCTTGCAGTTACTCTTGTGGGACAGAGGAACAGGGCCTGATGTTGTAAATCAGTTTACAAATTGTGACGAAATCCCCCAGTCAAACAGGTGGCAAAAAATTGGGCCTTGGGTGCTGGTGGTGCCAGAACACTGTATCCCCTTGCAGTTACTCTTGTTGGATGGAGGAACAGGGCCTGATGTTGTAAATTAGTTTACAAATTGTGATGAAAGCCCCCCGTCAAACAGGTGGTTAAAAATTGGGCCTTGTGTGCTGGCAGTGCCAGGGTCTGGAAAGGCGTTGCACAAACTTTTCTTCAAGGTATCCTGAAGATGTTTCATCCTCTGCACATTCTGCACAGGCAGGATGAGTTCTGCGTCTTTACCCTTGTAACGTGGATCAAGAAGGGTTGCCAGCCAGTAACGATCCCTCTCCTTGATACCACAAATCCTAGGGTCTTTTTGCAGGCTTTTCAGAATCAGAGAGCCCATGCAGCGTAAGTTTGAGGAGGCATGAGTGTCCTCTGGGTCACTGAGGATGACATTATCAGGAACTACCTCCTCCCAGCCAAGTACAACTCCTTGGGTTTTGGGGCCTTAAAACCATGATCCCTTGAAGACTGTTGCGTATTATTCTCCACATCCATGTTGACACAATCCTCCTCCACCTCCTCCTCCTGTGTGTTGGGCGGCTCTGCAGGAATGCTCTCTGCATAAAGGGGGCCTTGAGAGGAAAGGAAGTCCTCCTCTTCCTCCCTCTGTTCTGCCTCAAGTGCCCTGTCCATGACTCAAGGAAGGGTGTGCTCCAGAAGGAATATTAGTGGGACAGGGTCACTGATGCATGCATTGTCTCTGCTCACCAACCTTGTGGCCTCCTCAAATGGAGGCCAATTCTCCATAAGAGGCCACAGAGGTAGAAGAAGAGGAGGGGGTGGAGGAAGCGGATGTGGCAAAATCAGCACCAGCTTTTTGGAGGCGTGGTGGCGGAACGAGTTCCAAAACTGAACCCTGTCCTGCATCCTTTCCAGCCTCCAGCAGAGTTACCTAGTGCACCGTGAAGGAAAGGTAACATCCCTGACTGTGCCTGATGGACCATGAGGCAGCGGTAATATGAACCCTGCTGCTGACTGCACTATCCAACGAGACCAAAACATTGCTTTCCACATAATGGTAGAGAGCTGGAATGGCCTTACGTGAAAAGAAATGTCTTTTGGGAACCCGCCACTGTTGGACAGCACATTCCACAAATTCATGAAAGGGGGCAGAGTCTACCAGCTGAAAAGGCAGCAGTTGGAGTGCTAGCAATTTGGCCAAGCTAGCATTAAGACGCTGAGCATGTGGATGGCTGGGACAGTATTTCTTTTTACGGTTCAGCAATTGGGGTAGGGATATTTGCCTGCTGAATTCACCTGGTGGTGTACTGCTAGCAGATTGGCTGCAAGTACTAGTTATGGCTCGCACTGCTATACCTTCATTCCTCTCAGTGCAGGTTTTGGAGAGAATTGCAGGTATAGAAGGGGTTGAGATTCCAGATGAGGAGCAAGGAGGAGTCCGTCTTGTTTTCTGGTGTGGGTTTTCCAGGTACTCTTGCCAACGGACTGCATGGCTGGTTGTCATATGTCTCGTCAAGACAGTAGTGCCCAAGCGGCTGGAGTCCTGGCCGAGCTTGACCCACTTCAAACATAGATTGCAAATGGCAATGGTGCGATCTACTGCACATGTGCTGAAAAATGCCCACACCAAAGAAATTTTGGAAGTCGTGGGGAGGCAGCACCTGTGGAGCTCTGTGGTCTGATGCAATTTGGTGGCTGCCCTTAAGCTGGCCCCTGGAGGAAATCCTGCCTTGTTGGAGTTGGGCCTCCTTCTCCTCCTCCTCACTTTCCTACTCTCTTCTCTCAGGCACCCAAGTACAGTCCGTGTCCTCATCATCCCCTCTCTCCTCGTCACTGGAGTAAACTTGCCAGTATGCTGCAGCTGGGGGAATATGACTGCTAGTTTCTTGTCCTTTTGCGGCACCCCCTATCTCTAGGCTCACTTAACTCCCTTCCTCAACCTGGGAACCAACATTGGAGCCTTCAAACTGCTGCGCATCCTCCATCAGCATGCAATTGACACTATGTTCGAATAACTCAGGTGACTCCTCTGTGCATGATGGTGGGGCTACAGAAGGAGTAACTATGGACAAGGATCCGGTGGAATAGGCCGCTTTGCCAGATGCATTGGAAGGCAAACTTGTATGAGCCTGAGTGACAGAGGATGAGGACGGCCTTGTTATCCATTCCACCAACTCTTCTGCATGTTGTGGCTCAATAGCACGTCCAACAGCAGAAAAAAACAAGCGTGACCCACCTGCAGAGGATGCACCACGTCCGCCACCACCACTTTTCACTGAAGACACAGAGGCTGCTTGCCCTCTTTAATGGCCCTGGAGCTTCTGCCTCTCCTTTGTGGCCTTCCTGACATGATGGGTATTTTTGTTAACATCGCACCTCACTGTACTATATACCGTACACCCCTGAATGCACTGATATATAGCGTGCACTCAATACGCTGCGTGTATATCTGTATACACTAGACTGTATATATTTTAAGACACCACGTAAAATAATGTGCTATATACCGTACTCCCCCGAATGCACTGATATATAGTGTACACTCAATACGCTGTGAGTATATATATATATATATATATATATATATATACACTAGACTGTATATATTTTAAGACACCACGTGTGCTATATACCATACACCGCCAAATGCCCTTATTATTGTGTACGCTCAATACGCCGTGTGTGTATATACAGTATATATATACAGGGAGTGCAGAATTATTAGGCAAGTTGTATTTTTGAGGAATAATTTTATTATTGAACAACAACCATGTTCTCAATGATTCCAAAAACTCATTAATAATACGTGTCATTATCAGTGGACGTGTGTGTCTATAGGAGGATTTTATCGATGTTGATTTTTGTTTGATTTTTGATGAAGGTTTTTATAAGTCGAAACTATAATTACTCAAAAACCTTAGTAACTCTTGTACCAACAACAAGTTATTATTTTAATAAGGAGTTTTTATGTTGAACGGATTATTAAGACGTGAGGGACATATATATATGACATATATGTGTGTGCCGCATAACTCGCATGTGTTATTATTCCCGTAAACCGCCACATACCATATATCGTGTGCACCACAGAATTTTATATATGTCAGATCACATATATATATATATATATATATATATATATATATATACACTAGACTGTATATATTTTAAGACACCACGTGTGCTATATACCATACACCGCCAAATGCCCTTATTATTGTGTACGCTCAATACGCCGTGTGTGTATATACAGTATATATATACAGGGAGTGCAGAATTATTAGGCAAGTTGTATTTTTGAGGAATAATTTTATTATTGAACAACAACCATGTTCTCAATGATTCCAAAAACTCATTAATATCAAAGCTGAATATTTTTG
>BLSH010406090.1:62112-100780 GCA_018402905.1 Glandirana rugosa
AAGGTGGTTATCACGGTAGGTGGTAATTGTTTAATTGTTTCATTGCCTAATTGCCTAATTGCCTAAGGTGGTTACGGGTGTAAAGTCTTGACCCACTCCCCGCAGAGCGTTCGGTAACGAATAAAACCACCGGTCAGGGAGGTCCTGTGGGGTTCCCCTCGTTAAAACACAGGGCATCCCTACCGATACTACCGATACTCTCTAAGCGCAGAACGCAAAGTAAATAAAAACCTACCGATATGCTTCGCAAGGTGACTAGACCTGAAACGGGTTCGACTGGTGTCAACGGTACTCAAAACACGGCGGAGGTTAAAGGGAACCGACCTACGCACGTACTAGAGCATCGTCAACACTAGATGCCATTAACCTGACCAACACCCACAACTGCTACGAGATCATGCACGCATCCAGCCAAGGGAAATTGGAGGCGGCACAAAACTCATGGCAACTGTGGTCAGCTTGGGCAAAGTCCAGATCAGTGGAACGCTTCGTATAGCCATCCAAAAATAAATGAAACGCAAGACGCGAATCTCTCATAGCCATCATAGCCATCCCTACGGGACACAAAATTGCTCCCCTTGGGGTGTCCTGGAGGGACTGGCCACCAAAATAAGCAATGGCTTGCGAGACGCCCCTCACCCAGTTCTGAAATGTGGGCATTGGTGGAATCCGTTAATCCGTTAATCCGTTACTTTGTTAATTTGTTAATGGTGGATGGCACTATTGGTGGAAACCAAAAACAATAGTTATTACCACAACAAAAATAATAGCTACCACCACAGGTAAAAAAAAAAAAAAAATCAAAAAGTTGATGGTTAAAAGTTATGGTTACTCAGCCCTCACAGCTAATACAGTTGGGGCATCACATGGAGAGTTTCTCACCAACTCCACGGTCTAAAATATATATGAACGACTAAATGGACTTACCTGAAAGTAGTAGCTAACAAGTGTAAAACTACATATTCATGTGACAATATAACATGTATTATGTACTGCTAATGTTTTGAATTGAACCTGTTTATATGAAAAAGATATGAACATTATTTTATGTACTGTAATATCTTGTAAAATCAATAAACATATTGAAAAAAAAAAAAAAAAAAAAAAAAAAAAAAAAAAGTCATTCTCCTCTGCTATCACAGACCTAAAAGCAGACATACTAGTTCTGACGGAACAATTAGCAACAAACAAAAAATTTGGGAAACAAAGGGATAAGGCAATCAAAAGGCTGGAACAAGTCACAGCGACACACTCATTACACCTCATCAACCTTAACAGGCAAATGGAAGACCTGGACAATAGGGGGAGAAGGAAGAACATCAGGATAAGAGGCGTCCCTGAATCAATAAATTCTGAAGAAATTAAACCAGTCCTCACCTCTATATTCAATAATGTCCTAGAAAGACCCATTGACTCAACCATTGAATTCGAAAGAGTTCACAGAGCCCTAAGACCCAGAGGTCCAGACTCAGCACCCCCCAGAGACATTATTTGCTGCCTTAACAGTTTCCCCACTCAAACACGAGATACTAACAAAAGCCAGACAAAATGACCAGATACTCTTTAATGGAGCAACAATCCAACTATACCAAGATCTGTCACCCATAACCCTCAAAAACAGGAGAGCGATAAAACCACTACTTGAAATTTTAAAAGAGAAAAAAACTCCATACAAATGGAAATTCCCATTTGCTGTCCAGGTCACCATAGATGGGAAACAGACGCTTCTACGTACACCCGAGGATATGCCCTCATTCTGTGAGGCTGTCCAATGTTAACCATTGGACTTGCCCGAATGGTACCAGGAATTCCGTTTCCCACTCCAAATGCACAAGCGGGACACCCACCTGGAAACACCCCCCACAAATCTCCCTTCTCTAAAGGGGGGAAAAAACAAAAACTCATTGATAGCAATACCGTTGGTACACCTGCACACAAATCACAAAGAACAAGAGAAAGCAGATACTGAACAATTCCAGACAACCTCCCTTTACTAGATGTATTCAGGAACAGACTAGATACTTCAAACACCTCATGACCCCACCGGGATTCCCTCTCACTCCACCCTTTCGTGTATGTACCCATGGAACTACTTCAACCAACAACCAAGAACTCCCAAGAAACATTACCTTCACAAACTTCTTTAAACATTCAACCACACCCCATGCACGATGGAGTGAGAAAAGGAAAAAGAGGAGAAACTAGAAATTTCACGATAAGACATTATGGAAGGTTGCATAACTATAACTTGTTCTCTCTTAGATTGATGCCTTCCCTAGGGATACAACCTTACAATCGCCCTCTCCATCTACAGAGATATTCTCTCAGAGCGCGACATCAAGAAAGGTGAGACTATATTCATTACACTCCTAAAAAAGGCATCAGTCACATCCTCAAACTGCAACACCATGTGATAACTAAGATAACTGGGTACCATACCTAGATTTCTTTGGACTGAAAGTATGTTTTTCACAAATATTCTCCTTCAGAAAATATCAGTGGGGAAGCTTCGCCCTGACCAAATCCTACCTGGGGCATATATAGCGAAACCTAACCAAAATTCAAAATTGAAAAGCTTTTTATGATTCATAAACACTAAGCAATCAACAATTTATAATTACCATCCAGACCCCATTAAGGTTGGAGGGAAAGGTCGAGGCACCTGCACCGACATCTAGATTGGTTGGTTGTACCTTATGCTTCATGTTTTATATCTTACTGTCCACAACATGTTACTTCTGTTCTTTTTCCTTTTTGAAATTAAGAGTTTATATTACATTTGCTGAAACATTTTAAAGGTTGTGGAGCGCTGGCTCCCCCGCCACACCTCAGGACCCCAGGTAGGGGTGGTGGGGGCCCTAGTGTTTCTCCAATTATAATAAATATCTTGTTATCCACTTCCCAACCCACACAGGCAACTTAATCCCAAACACACGAGCTATGTGGCAACCCTGCCATTTAAAACAATACTTAAGATCTAATCAAAATCTATAACAACAATCCCCCCCACAACAACAGCAATATAGTCCTCGACCACCCGCCGCCGGGAAATTCACCCACCTGCCCCCACAAAGGAAAAATCTCTTCAGAGACAAAACAAACCCTCCCAGACTCAATTTCCTACAATTAACCAACACTTTTCTGACGGTGGTAAACCAACAGCAGAGTTTGTGACAAACAGAGAACCCAACCTTTCCTAGTTACAACCCCCTATAACCCCATCCCCACTCCCTACTTCCACGGAACATGGCATACTCTAACTTAGGGAAAAACCCCACGATAATTTCACATAATGTGAATGGTCTTGGAACACCAGAAAAAAGACATAAAATTCTACGAGAACTAAAAAAGATACATCCTCAAATATTTTTTTTACAGGAAACACACTTTAAAGGAACAAACATTCCGAAAATGATAAACAACTATAAAACTAGGGTATTCCACGCCACCAACCCTCTCGCAAAGACCAAAGGAGTAACCACTCTATTAAGCAAAGACTCCACCTTTCAAACGGAACAAATACTCGCAGATCCAGAGGGAAGATACCTCTTCCTAAAAGCTCTATGTCAGGTACACCTACAACTCTGGCAAACATATATTTTCCAAACAAGGCTCATATTACTTTCTGCCAAAAAATAATAGACGAGCTGAAAAGTTTTTCCAACGGACGAATAATCCTTGGAGGGGACTTTAACATTCCTCTAAATCCACCCCAAGATACATCATCCGGTAAAACTAGCATACCATATCGCACACTCAAAAAACTCAAAACATCACTAAAGTCACTCTCACTAATAGACTCTTGGAGGTTACTAAACCCAACAGAAAAAGACTTCACTTTTTTTTCAGCCCCACATAAACGCTATACAAGAATTGACTTTCTATTCATTACCCAGAGAGACATCCCCACACTACAAAAAGCAAGAATAGGCAACATAGCTCTTACAGACCACGCTCCCATTTCAATCCATCTCAGACCACAAAATCCGACCCCTAAAGTCTTCAACTGGTACCTGAACCCCTCACTGCTAACCGATCTTGCGATTACAACACATATAAAAACCAACCTTAATGATTATTTCCAAACTAACACCAATCAAGACACACCACCCCTGACAATCTGGGAGGCGCATAAAAGTGTAGTGAGAGGGGAATTTATAAAATGGGGCAGCAGGAAAAAAAAAGAAAAAGAAAATCATATTGCTAACCTATTTACAGAAATTGATCGACTAGAGAGATCACACAAACAATCACTTTCCACAAAAACAGAATCCGAATTACTTAACAAGAGGAAAGAACTTCAAAACTTTCTTGATAAGGGAACTAAGAGATCACTTTTTCTTAAAAGAGCTATATACTACAAATTTGGTGATAAAGCTAGCAAACTGTTAGCCAGATCCCTACATGATACCAAATCAGCAAATATCATACACAGTATACAGAACACAAAATGCACTGAAATGTTCAACTCAACACATATAGTGAACACATTCCAAAAATACTATACAGAACTGTACAACCTCCCAACACAGAACAAACACGTACACCTCACAGATAACAGAACCACACTCATCAAAGAATATATCCAACAAAGCAAACTCCCCAAACTTACCAGGAAAGAAATTGAGGAATTAGAAAAAGATATAACATCCGAGGAAATTACTGATACCATCAAAAACTTAAAAACTAGCAAAAGCCCAGGCCCTGACGGATTCACATCCCAATACTACAAAACTTTCGAACCAATTCTCACCAAACCATTACTCCTAGCCTTAAATTCCCTAAACAAAAAAACAACCAAGATCCCACAAGATTTTCTATCAGCACAAATTACTGTCCTGCCTAAACCAGATAAAGATCACAAAAAATGTGCAAACTACAGACCTATTTCGCTTCTGAATACAGACCTAAAAATTCTAGCAAAAATCCTAGCGAATAGACTAAGACCCCTTCTACACAAAATTATTGGCCCCGAACAAGTAGGTTTTATGCCAGGCCGTGAGGCAAAAGACAATACTATCAAAGCGTTGCACATCACGCACAGACTAAAAGAGGGCAAAGTCGAGGGCCTTCTCCTGTCAACGGATGCGGAGAAGGCCTTCGACAGAGTGGCGTGGGACTTTATGTTCGCGACTTGCGAGCACATTGGCCTTGATAATAAAATGATGTCCTGGCTACACTCCTTATATACCAAACCAACAGCGAAAGTTAAAGTAAATAACCAACTTTCGGAACCAATCCAAATCAACAACGGGACCAGACAAGGCTGCCCCCTATCTCCACTACTTTTCATTATAACATTAGAACCGCTAATCAGAACCATAAACAATAATAAGAACATTCACAGGATCAGCATAAACAACAGAGAATTCAAGATAGCAGCCTACGCTGATGACTTACTTCTCTTCATTTCCCAACCTCACATCTCAATACCGAATCTCAATCAATTACTAAACTACTATAAAGTTGTTTCAAATTTCAAAATAAATAACAACAAATCAGAGGCGATGAATCTGTCACTATCCCAAAAACTAGAAACTCTCACAAAACAAAACTGCCCTTACAGATGGGAAGAGAACTCACTTAAATACCTAGGAATCAGACTAACACGAAACCCCAAACTTTTATACCAACACAACTTCCTACCCTTACTGAAAAAAATCAAAGAAGACCTTAAAAAATGGAACACTAAACAAGTTTCCTGGTTTGGCAGAGCCACAATTTTGAAAATGGCAATACTACCTAGATTGCTATATCTATTTCATGCTCTCCCAATAAACATTCCCCTAGAATTCTTCAAGAGATTAAACAGAGCCAAAAGAAACTTCATATGGGCACACAAAAGACCCCGAATACAGTCAAAACTACTCACTCATCCCAAAGAAAAAGGAGGACTGGGAATCCCAGACTTCCAGAAATACTATCATGCAACACACATCACCAGAGTAATCGACTGGCACTGCCATACAATGAATAAGGATTGGGTAAATAGACCCACGGATACACACAAAATTTCTTCCATGGACCCACCCCAAATTTTACCCTCTCAAAATAAAATCACAACCCCTAATCAACACAACATTAAAAATCTTTCAAAAAATTGCAGACACCAAACATCTATCCTCCATAACAAGCCCCTTAACAGCGATTACGGGCAACCCCGAATTCACACCAGGGTCTGATAACATTAATACTATCAAATCTGAAAGGGATACCCCTTTATTGGCACATGATTGCATCAAAAACAAAAAAACCTTAACATTCCACCAACTTAAACAAAAAACCTCAGGGCAACCTTTAAGTCTCTGGACATATATACAAATCCACGACTTTGTCCAAAATAATAAAAACAGGAATCTCATGGCGAGGCCACTCACCACACTCAAAAAAATCATTTTTGATCAAACTCCGACAAGGGGTGCCACCTCTCTAGCTTACAAATGGATCTCACAACCTAACCCCGACTTCAATGACAGATATAAATCCATTTTGGGAGCAGATCTCCAAATCTCAATTTAAGAGGCGCAATGGGAGAAAGCATGCGTATTCACCCATAAATGCTCCCTCAGCACCCGAATGCAGGAGACATCCTTCTAAATACGCAACCAATGGTATATCACACCAGTGAAACTTATGAAATGGTCTCCTGCAATCTCGGAGACCTGTTGGAGATGCCATAGAGAGGTTGGCACCTTTATACACATATGGTGGTCCTGTGGCAAGATCCAAAAATACTGGAATGAGATAAAAAAATGGACAATTAAAATCACAGAAACAAACTTAAGCCTAGATGCCGTCCTATGCCTCCTCCACATAAGCAATCTCTCCTTCAGAAAATATAAAAATCTTTAGTTAGACACCTGTTAAATGCAGCCAAAACACTTATACCACTTTACTGGAGAACACCTCATGTCCCTTCCATCAAAGACTGGATCCTTAAAGTAAACACGATACACGATATGGAAGAAACACTAGCAATCAAAAAAGAGAACACCCTTTCCTTTCACAAAATATGGCATAGATGGATTCTCTTTAAATTATCTGAAAATTATAACAATCTAATAAAATAAATATCCTGAACCAACCCCCCTCCAAATAAAATAGTTCCGAGACCTCCCTCAGAAACTTACGAGAATACCACAATTTACCCATACCCCTACTGACCTACCCACTTACATAAGTTCTGCCATCAATAACGAGTCTAAACCTGTATTAACCCAAATATCACCTGATTATGTACTACTTTAACTAAATGTATGCTGATGTTGCCATGTTATAACGATACTGTTAACAGTTACTCTTATCTTAGGCAAGATACTTAAACTGTTTGTTATCCTTTGCATCATTTCAATAAAGCTTTATTGAAAAAAAAAGTGATAAAAAAGGTAATAGCTGTGGGGAATGAGCTGATGTAGAAAGTAAGACAGTGTATTAGTTAGAAGCAGGATAGGATTCTTTAAAGAGAAAGGTTTTCAGGGATCGTCTAAAGATGTATAGATTAGGAGACAGAGGGACAGATTGGGGTAGGGAGTTCCAAAGGATGGGATAAGCTCTGGAGAAATCCTGGAGGCGAGCATGGGAGGAGGTGACAAGGAAGCTAGAGAGCAGGAGGTCTTGGGAGGACTGAAGAGGGCAGCTTGGTTGGTATTTTGAGACTAGGTTAGAGATGTAGCTGGGGCAGAATTGTGGATGGCTTTGCAAATTAATGTTAGTACTTTGAATTTTATTCGTTGGGTGAGTGGAAGCCAGTGAAGAGATTGGCAGAGGGGGGTGGAGGACACTGAGCGGTTGGTAAGGTGGATAAGTCTTGCAGCAGCATTCATTATAGACTCGAGGGGGCATAATGTATGTAAAGGTAATCCAAGGAGAAGAGAGTTGCAGTAGTCGAGGCGAGAGATAACCAGAGAGTGAATTAGAAGCTTGGTGGTGTCATTGGTTAAAAAGGGGCTTATTATAGAGATGTTGCAGAGGCTAAGGCGGCATGATTTGGACAGCGATTGGATGTGGTTCAGAGACTAGGATTACCCCTAGCACCCTGGCATGTGGGGACACAATAATAGTTGTGCCATTGATGTAAACATGAGTACAGAAGACATGGATCTTGAGTTCCTGTGAAGCAAGTAGTAAAAGTACCTCCCACACAGTTAGTAAACACTTCCTATGCACCAGTGTTAATTTTGTCAACTAAAGCCGACTAAAACATTTTAGTCGACTAACTTAATACCATTTTGGTCAACTAAAATATTACTAAAACTAAAACAATTGAGATGACTAAAATACGACTGAAACTAAAATGGCGTTTTAGTCAAAAGACTAAAATGGGACTAAAGGTTAAATGTAATTTTAATCAAAAGACTAAGACTAAAACTAAATTGAAATCTGACATCAAAATGAACACTGGTCTGTAGTGCATGTTCATACCTCAATACCATAAATAATAACATATTAGATTTTTCACTCCATCAGTATATAATGAGGTTGGAAATTGTAGAGCAATGCTTAAATAAGGCATTACAATTTAACTACACATGTTAGATTTTAGACGACTAAAATGAGATTTAGTCAATTAAAATGATTTTAGTCGATTAAAATATACTGGAGATTTTATTCGACTAAAATGTAGGACATTTTAGTCAACTAAAATGTCCTGGAGATTTAGTCGACTAAATAGGACTAAAATAATTGCAGACGACTAAAATGGGACTAAAAGTAAAATACCATTATAGTCCTAAGACTAAGACTAAAACTAAATAGAAATTTGCTGCCAAAATGAACACTGCTATGTACACAGTTCAACCTTTAATTGCCCTTGATGTTAACCCCTACCCTGCCAGCATCATTAGTACAGTGCATATTTTTAGCACTGATCACTGTAACAATGTCACTGGTGCCCAAAAAGTGTCAAAAGCGTCAGATAGGTGTCTGATTTGGCCTCCACAATATCTCAGTCCCACTATAAGTTGCTGATCACCGTCATTACTAGTAAAAAAAAATAAAAACATAAATAAAAATATTCCATAGATTGTAGACGCTATAACGTTTGCACAAACCAATCAATATACGCTTATTGTGATTTTTTTTTACCAAAAATATGTAGCAGAATACATATTGGCCTAATTTTATAAAGAAATTTGATTTTTTTTACATTTTTTATTGAATGTGTTTTACACCAGAAAGTAAAAAATATATATATTTTTTTCAAAATTGTCGGTCGTTCTTTGTTTCTAGTTCAAAAAATAAAAATCGCCAAGGTGATCAAATACCACCAAAAGAAAACTCAATTTGTGTGAAAAAAAGAACAATTTAATTTGGGTACAGTGTCGCACAACTGCGCAATTGTCAGTTGAAGCAATGCAGTGCCGCATCACAAAAAATAGCCTGGTCATGAAAGGGGGTAAACCTTTCGGAGCTGAAGTGGTTACACATTTTTCTTTCATTAGCATTGGTAAATATAATATGGTCTTTGCAATGATAAACAAAGATTGGGTCATACAGGGCTTTCTCAAGGGTTCACAAATAATGTTTCCAGCTGTTGGAAATGTTTGTCATGGTTTTTAAATTGTTTTAATTCCATAGGAGAACAGTAACAAATGTTTTATCCTGCATGCATTGCTTCTATCTGTTGCTGTGTCAAAAAGATTTGAGTGGATGATGATTTCATACAAAAGTATACAGTAAGTCTTTATGGACCATTACTTTTGGTGGGACATCTACTGTCTAGAGCTCATGCACATAAACACCAAACCATTTAATCAGAAATGGCACATCCAGTGGTGTAACAATAGCTATAGCAACCATGGGCGTCCACAAATGGACACTCAGGGCTGATCCTGGGCAAGTGCCCAGGGTGCACCATGCCCAGGCGCCACAAGCTGCCCCAAAGGGGGGGGGCCTAAGCTGTAGCAGTCACCTACTGTTACATTCAGCAGCAGCACCGCCCCGACCCCTAGACCAGGGGTAGGGAACCTGCGGCTCTCCAGCTGTTGTAGAACTACATTTCCCATGACGCATTGCTAGGCTGATGGATACAATTACTCCCAGAAGCATGATGGGAAATGTAGTTCTACAACAGCTGGAGAGCCGCAGGTTCCCTACCCCTGCCCTAGACTCTCCTATTGCACCGTCCGCTGGCCATTCTGCTGCCCGCTGCACTGGTTGCTAGACTTGCCTGTCTCATGGCATTTAGCAACCAGTGACATCACATCATGAGGCCGAAGTGAGGCCCCAACACTCAGAGTGGAGGAGGAACTTCTTCCTTCTTCGTGCCTGGTCAATTTTGGTTCCACCCACCCTCTCCATCTTCTCCAGGCAGTGTCTTAGAGCCTGAGGGAAGGAAAGGAGCACGCCTGAAGAGCTGATTGTGAGCTCTCCACCTGCATCAGCACCTGCCTGAGGCAGCCTGTGTCCATGTTCTGGAGCTCATCTAAAAGCACTACTTGTATAATTGCGGTCAAGGTGTTAAATTAATTATTTCATGATAGATATGCAGAAGATATAATTGCTAACCTTCTACAAATTACCTGGCTGTAATGCTGACCCGTGGGTCTGAATGCTTTCTAAGCCAGAGCCTGTATACACATCACAAAAGTTTAAGGCTTCATTCACATCTTGGCTTATCGGGCGACGATCGCGGTAAAATTATGCAAACGGAATAGCTGGACACCTGTCATCCAAAAGAAGCTGTTGAACTTCTTTTGAGGGACAGGTGTCCCATGATTCTGTTTGCGCAATTTTACTGAGATTGTCGCCTGACAATTTGTGGGAAAATCGCGCTGGATTTGGGGTGCTATTGAAAGTTAAAGGCAACGCACGGGTGTCCTGCGATTTGCCACTATTTTGAATCGAGGGCAGAATCGCACCAATTCTGCCCGAGATTTGGAATGCAGAGATGTGAACGGAGCCTAAGGAAAGTTAAAACTTCTTATCTGCCTACCTCTTCTGGGTTACTGAATATAAATATTGGAACAACAGAGCCATGGTGCTGGCATTTTCGAAAAGAAAAGTCAGTAGTGGAAACCTCTAGAAACATATAAACAGATTGGAAAATCAGGCAATGGCAGCTTGATCCTTCTATTAAGCTTTTGCATCAGGTTTCTCAAACATTTGAATGCCTGCGCTGTATGTTATAAAGACTATGTCCCTCCCCTTCATGACATTGTCGAAAAGGGGCAGAGCATGGGTGACCTTAAAATGATGTCCCCCCAAAAATAGTTCTGCAGACGCCCATGATAGCAACAACAATGGTTGTCATGGATACTGGGGGTGCAAGCGGGCCCAATTAGGTGGGCTGTTGAGGCAATTTAAACACAAAATCTGAATGGATTTGAATATAACACATATCTATCACTGTAATATTAGGGATTGCAGAGGTTGCGGCTGACACTGACCCTTTAGCCCCAATTACATTTTCAATCAAGGAGATAGAGGAGGAGACTTCAGAATCATTGTTGCTAGTTACTTTTCCAGCTATACAGTATGAAGAGTTTATTTAGCTGTTTTAATATTGTAGGGTTAATGCCCTCGGAGCTTCTGGTCATCTTGACCAGCACTAATGTAAACCCTTGCCCAACATAATCTTCTTCAAGACTGACTGTAAAAATCTCAAAGTGTCTTCTCAGATAAAATCTGATAGATTTTCATAGTTCAAAGAAGTTTGTATTAGGGTTATAAAGTAATTATGTGCAGGGGTATTAATAACTATGCCTTCATAAATTATTGTGCGCACAATTTTTACTGTTTCTACAATTCTTGTTTTTGTTTTCTTTCTATTCACTTAGAGAACAAGTGCTGAAAGAGCCACCTCTTTCAGCACGTGTTTGCTCTAATGGCACAAGGGGTGGAAGGGCTTAGAATCTACACTGAGGCCCTTAGATAGAAGATGCTGAAAAAATTGGGGGAGCTACTTAGGACAAAGTGGTTAGTTGTAAAATTATTGTTGAAAGTTAATTACCTGCACTGATACCCCCCCCCCTTTCCTGACAACATCTGTCCACAGTATTGGTCCCTAGAAATATACTAACTAGGAGCAAGTTAATTATTCTGTTCAAACCTAGGTTCGGACCAAGCTTTTGCCCATCCTGCTCCCCGTTTATGTAATGCTTGGGGGTTCGAGCTTCACACAAAGAAGCAGTATTTCTACTGCTTCCCACTGTCAATGGTTCCTAAGGTAGCAACTGCTGTGTCCCTACTGGCACCATTGACTTACATGGTTGGGAATCCCTGGCACTTAAGCAAAGGGGTGACAATAACACTGACATTACTGCCCAAATATGCCCATGGCCTTACTTGAACAATGATATTGGGACAAGGATGCCACTATGTTCCCCACTAATGACAGCTTGGGGAGCTGTCATTCACAAGCAGTACCATCGGGACCAGTCTTATGTGCTGGGTTTATCAGGTTTTTAATTTTGGTGAGTAAGTGGGTGGCAGGCATTGTGACTGAAGATGGATTTACAATGAGGGACTTTTTGGGGCATTTTTGTTTAAACAAAGTACTACATTTTAATTTTCTGTGAATGAGTAGGAGTACTATGTATGCTTTACTCATTATGTGGAGGGGGTGGTGGTATCTGAGGGCCCCCTTATTTTTAATGCCTTTGATGGCATGTGGCCTGATATAGTTCAGGAGGAGAAAGCTTTGCGCTTGTCTTCCCCCTTTCTGAGCAGTCAGGCTGCATGCTCATATTAAGGGCATGAGTCTAATATACTGTAGATCTTTATGGACATCTCACACTTCTTTTCCGTGTGAGGGAAAATTACTGTATCCAGCCAAATGGGATTTTTTTTTTTTGCACTTCCCAGAGTCATGCCCAGCCCAATGCATTTTTTTTCTGCTACATATAAATGATTTGCACATAGTTTATGTCAAGATCAATGACAGCAGACAGGTCCACTTTAGAACCCAATAATCTGTAGTTAAGTCCTTAGGTCCCTTCTATCTTTTGCATGTACAGAACAGCTCCCATCCACTGCTATAATGAGTGGACATTATCATACACATACAGTGCAGGCTATCAAGACAATGCACTAAAATGAGATAACATTTTTTATATCAAATTTTAATAGATTTTAAAGTAGTGAATAGAACAACACAAGAAACAGATACAATATTCAATGTTCTTCACCTAGGCCAGGTCCTGGAATGTCTGAATTCTGTGCATACATTACCGCTAGCCAGTCATTTGCAACATTGTTTAGATAGTCTATGAAAATTGGATACAAGGTAGAGACCTGAGAGCGCTGGAGTCTCCCCTCCCCCCTCCCCAATAGGGGGTGAGAGGAGAAGGAGGAGGTCAGCGAACTGATCTGCATCCACGAAAGAGATCTACAAAGTGAGCAAGCTAACAGTCTGATTGACCTAGTGTTTAGCTAAAAAAGAAACCTTAGGTTTAGGAAGAAAACATAAAGAGAAAAAAAAGAGAAGGATGGGGTGTGTGGGGGGGGGGGTTAGTCTCTGAAGATGTCTTGCGGTGTTGGAGACAAGTAGGTAGTGTCCTCTGTGCGTACAAAGGTCATAGAAGTAGGGGGGTGAAAAGTTTTCCACAAATGGAGGGGAATGTTGCCTGGATGAAGTCTCGCCACCTCGTGTTGAAACGTTTTTCTGATTTCTCTCTATGGGTCCATGTTTCTAATTGGTCCTTGAACAGCAATGGTTTTAGTTCATTTTCCACCTCAGAGATGGTGGGGGGGGGGGTGTGCCATATCCAGTGTTTGGTGATCACTCTGGAGGCTGTGAGTAAGCATATGTGGGACCCCTGTGAGAGATGATTAGGCGTTGTTGAGCTGGGTGGGGACGGTGACAGTTTTTTGAGGTTACAGTTGAACAGCATTAGTTCAGGGTTTAAGGGGATGTCCTCTTTTGTTATATAGTTAACATATGCTTTTATTTGAGTCCAAAATGTTCTAATCTTTGGGCATGTCCATAGTCTATGGTATTAGCTTGGCCTGGGAATTTTGCAGAGTGGGCATATTTTCTCCTTTGGATTTTCTTCTGGTGTGAAGTATGGCAGGCATACCCTATGAATTATTCTAAATGGTGTTTCTCTCCAGGATTCGTTTGGTATCAGTTTTAGAATTCTCCTGTAGCCATTTTGCAACACTTGTGCCAGGTTTGCCATGGGCATATCTGATTTCCATGCTTTATTTGCTGTTTGTTCCAGTGGTAGGGTGAATAGAGGAATGAGGGGGTTGTAGATTTGTGCTGTAGAGTTTGCTTTCTTCTCAATAAGTGAGTTTATGAATGTATGTTTGAATCTGAGGTGGGGTTTCGGGCAAAATCTATTCACATAGCTAGTTATCTGCATGAGGTGGAGAAGGTGGTGGTCTGGGAGGTTGAAGTTGGAGGAGACGTGCTGAAAAGGTTTGGATTTCCCATTGTCTGTGTTGTAGAGCATGGCGACCTTTGTCAGGTTTTTGAATTTCCACATGCTGAAGGCTTTGTCATAGGTTGAGGATGGCAGCATGGGGTTGCCCATTATAGGAAGGTGGGCTGATATGTGAGGGGAGACCCCTAAACGTGTCCTGACTTCTCTCTAAGCAATGAGTGTATCTCTGATCAGCAGGTTCTGTTTTAATGTGGGTGGGAGTGCTAATAACTTGCTGTGCAGAATAGCAGGCAAGCTGAAGGGATGGACCATGTTGGATTCTAGGCAGTAGTTGGTATATTTGGATTCTTGTGACAGCCAGTCTAGGGCTGTATGGAGCAAGCATGAGATGTTGTAGATCTTTATGAAGGGTAGCCCCGCTCCACCTTCGCTCTACGGGAGGTACAATTTTGAGAGTGCAATTCAGGGTTTTTTGCCCTTCCAGAGAAAAGCTGAGAGTGATTTGTTCAAAGACTATATATCCTTGTGTTTGAGTAGAAGTGGAATGGTTTGCATGGGGTACAGCAGCCTTGAAAAACTGACCATTTTGAAAAGGTGGCATCTCCCGAATAGCGATAGGGGAAGTGTCACGTACCTGGTGCTCGAGTCTGACTTGTGCAGGGGACTACCTCTCTTGCGGCCCTGGTTAAGGACCCCTGGTAGTGGGAACAGGGAATCCTGGAGCACAGGGGGGCACAAGGGCTGGATATAGTCTTTGATGGCAGCTGAGAATCCGCTGGAGCCCATGCAACAGAAGGATAGTGATGCAGGCCGGGTCGTTAACAGGCTGGTGGTGAAGTACAGAAGGATATGGCAGGCGGGTGATCGAGTTCAGGCAGGGTCGGCAACATGCGGGCAATAAAGGTACAAAGGAGCAGGCACAAAATAGTCGTAGACAGGCCGAAGATCAGGGCAGGCAGATAGCAAACCAAGTCCAAGGGGTGCCGGGGTCACGGATACAGGAAGTCACTTCAGAGTAGCTCACGGGTCACAGGATACTGGAACGCTGTAGAATGGACAGCATCCACTGCAGGTTCTCCCATGCTTCAAATAGGGCCATCTGGCGCTACTTCCGGTGAGTGCGCACGCACGGGAGCGTGCGCACGAACGCGCACAGGCGCGCCCACCAAAGCGGTAGACTGCAAAAGGCACCAATGACCCCTAACATTCCCCCCCCCCCAAGGGGCAGCCTCCGGATGCCCAACTGGGCCCTCTTGGTCGGGTGTCTTCTCCAAAATGCCCTGATTAGCTCTCTAGCATGCAGGTAATTCTCCGGTTCCCAGGAGCTTTCTTCAGGCCCATAGCCTTTCCACTTTACCAGAAATTGTATGATGCCCCCTCTTCTCCTGCAGTCGAGGATAGTCTCCACCTCAAATTCCTCCTCTACGTCCACCAAGACCGGTTCTGGAGGGGCTGTGTTGCTCCCAGGGAAGAGGTCCTTGACCACAGGCTTGAGCAGGTTCACGTGGAAGAGCGGGTGAATGCGGAATGAAGCGGGTGGATCCAGCTCGAATGTGACTTTGTTAATTTGTCTCTTTACTGGGAAGGGCCCAATGTATTTTGGCCCCAGTTTCCTGGAGGGGCAGGATAGCCTCAGATTCTTGGTTGATAGCCAGACCTGTTGGCCTGGTTGCAGTTCCAATTCTTCCCTTGTTGAAACTCTTCTTACTGAGTGCTTGGGTCTGGGGAAGAGTTTCTTGTAACCGTTTACTGTTGTCCTCCAGGAACTGGGTGACTTTTAGTATGGCAGGTACAGAGCTCTCTGTTGGCAGGCCAGGTAAGAAGGTAGGGTGGTAGCCGAAGTTCGCCCAGAATGGGGTTTGCTTGAATGAATGGAGTTGTTGTATGCGAACTCGGCTACAAGCAGCAAGGAAAATCCAATCATCCTGAGAGTAGGCAGAGTAGCAGGGGAGATACTGTTCCAGGGTTTGATTAGTTCTCTCCATTTGACCATTCGACTGCGGATGATATGCGGAGGAGAAGGCAAGACTGATTCCTAAGGAAGAGCACAGAGACCTCCAGAAGCGGGATGTAAACTGTACTCCTTGGTCCGAGACTATGTTGCTGGGAATGCCATGAAGCCGGACCACCTCTTTGATGAAGATGTCAGCTGTTTCAGGTGCTGTGGAGGTGCCCTTCATGGGTATGAAGTGAGCCATCTTCGTGAGGCGGTCTACCACCACAAGGATGATACTGAAGCCTGCAGATGGCGGCAACTCCACTATATAGTCCATCGAGATCTGGGTGGGTAATGAAGTCAGCAGACCCCAAGCTTTAGACCTCTCAGTCTTACTCTTGGCACAGACAGGGCAGGCACTCACATAGTCCTTGCAGTCCTCGTTCAGGTGAGGCCACCAGAATGAGCGGGAAAGCAGCTCTACCGTCTTACGACCCCCAAAGTGCCCAGCTAGTTTGAGGTCACGGCAGAGTTCAAGCGCTGCTAGACGCAACTTCTGCGGGATGAAGAGTCGGTTGCCTGACCACAACCACAGCCCGTCCTTTATGGTGAGCCCTTGATCCGGCGGCATGGTGCAGCCGACTAAGGATCATCTGATCCGGGTAAGGAAGTCCTCTTGTCTCAGCAGAAAACTATTGGCAGGTAGGATGGTGTCTGGAGGAGAGGGATCTCCTGGGTCATGGAACATTCTGGACCGGGCGTCCGGCTTCACATTTTTAGACCCAGGCCTGTATGTTATGTGCATTTGGAACCTCGAGAAGAATAGTGCCCACCTTGCCTGGCGAGGTTTAAACCTTCTAGAAGTCTGCAGGTACTCGAGGTTCTTATGGTCTATGAAGACCAGAACAGGGTGAGTCGCTCCTTCCAGGAGGTACCACCATTCCTCCAGGGCGGATTTGATTGCCAGCAGCTCTGGGTCACCGACGTCATAATTCCTTTTGGGGGGTGAGAGCTTCCGGGAGAAGAAGGCAATGGGATGGAGCGCGGCCTTTGGGCCTCGTCTCTGAGAGAGAACTGCTCCCACTGCTGTCTCTGAAGCATCCACCTCAAGGACATAAGGCAGAGCCGAGTCTGGGTGTTTGAGGATGGGAGCAGAGGTGAACAGTTCTTTAAGTCTTGTGAAAGCCTCTTGAGTTTCAGAAGTCCAACGGAAACGTGAACCCTGTTTTGTGAGCTGGGTGATGGGCGCAATGACCGGTGAGAATCCCTTAATGAACTCTCTGTAGAAGTTTGCAAATCCTACGAACCATTGGAAACCCATTCTGTCGACTGGCGCAGTCTAAGATGGCTGAGACCTTCTGCGGGTCCATGGTTATCCCTGTGACCGAAATGTCAAAGCCGAGGAAGGAGATGCTGGTGCATTCAAAGGTGCATTTCTCCGCCTTGGCGTATAGGCCATGTTGCTGAAGGTGGGCAAGCACACATCTCACGTGCCTGCGATGTTCTTCCAGGGAAGGAGAGAAGATTAAGATATCGTCCAGATAGATCACTACAAATTGATCAAGATAGTCTCTGAAGATATCGTTTACCAGGTGTTGGAAAGTAGCGGGGCATTGCAAAGTTCAAACGGCATAACTAGGTATTCATAGTGACCAAACCTGGTTTGGAAGGCCGTCTTCCACTCATCCCCTTCCCGTATGCAGATGAGGTTGTACGCCCCGCTGAGGTCCAACTTTGTGAACACGGCTGCAGTTCCTAGCCTCTGGAAAAGTTCGGGGACCAGAGGCAGGAGGTACCTGTTCTTGATGATGATCCTGGTTAAGATCCTGGTAGTCTATACAGGGCCTGAGGGATTGGTCTTTTTTCTCCACAAAGAAGATTCTCGCACCGGCGGATGAAGTAGATGGTCTGATGAACATCTTTTCCAGGTTCTTGTCAAGGTAGGCCTGAGGGCCCCTAGCTCTACCTCAGACAAGGGGAAGATCTGACCGAAAGGGACCTCCGGGCAGGAGGTCAATTGGACAGTCATATGACCTATGCGGTGGGAGGACATCAGCTCCCTTCTTACTGAACACGTCCAGAAAGTCATGGTAAGGTACAGGTACAGTCAGGCGGGTGTCCTAGTCATGCTCAGTGTCCAGACAGAGTATAGGTGATGGGGTCTCAGAAGGTGATGGCAGACAGTGCTGAAGGCAGTAGGGTGAACTGAACTGCATTCCCCCGTGGCCCAGTCAATGTGGGGGTTGTGCATCCAGAGCCAGGGGAGGCCCAAAATGACTGGAAACAGGGGGGACGCAATGGTGTCCAGCAGTAGAAATTCCAAGTGCCCCCCTTCCAAATTGGCGGGAATAGGAATGGTCTCCTGAGTGACGTGGCCAGATTTAATAGTGGTTCCATTGGCCAGCTGGACGACCATGGGATGGTCCTTGGGTCAAAGTGGGATCTGGTGGTTGGCTGCAAAAGTGACATCAACAAAGCAACTGCAAGCTCCTGAATCGATAATTGCCGGCACCCAGGTATCCCCACTGGAAAGCTGTAGTGACAGAGAGATGACCATATGAGCTTTGTTGCTTGGTATGTGCATCAGGTTTTCCTAGGTCGGAGTGGCCCATTTGCCAGTCTTAGCAGGGCAGTTCTTCACCAGATGCCTAGGCCCTCCATAGTATAGGCAGAGGCTGAGGACCATGCATCTCTGGCACTCTTCTGAGGTCAATGGTGGCCGGCGGAAACTGGTTTGTATGGATTTGGACGGGTCTGGTGGAACAGAGGAGGAGGCCGGACTGGAATCAGGACAGCTGGGATTTCTGGGCATCATCCCGGTAAGGCGTGCAGCCCCCGTGGACCTTGCAACCCTGGGTTCCCGCAGGCGCCGATCGATCTGTATGGACAGATTGACCAGGGCGTCGAGGGTAGGAGGCACCCCAACACGAGTCAGCTCGTCCTTGAGCGGCTCTGAGAGGCCCAGCCTGAATTGATGACAGAGGGCCGCCTCGCTCCAGGCTGTGTCAGCGCTCCAGCGCCGAAACTCGGAAACATATTCCTCCGCTGTGTGGCGGCCTTGCTGAAGGGCGTGAAGGGCTGCTTCCGCCGTGGCCGCTAAGTGGGGATCTTCATAGAGCTGAGCCATCGCTTGAAAAAGCCGGTCCAAACTGGTAGTCTCTGGGGCTTTCTGCTCCAATAGGCGATGGGCCCATGCTTGCAGTTCTTCCAAGAGCAGTGAAATCACCAGCCCCACCTTAGTTGCCTCCACTGAGAAAGTTTGGGGTTGGAAAGCGAGATACAACTCGCATGAGGTACAGAAGCTCCGGAACTTCCGGTGGTCCCCCGCAAACCGCTCTGGCAAAGGCTCCATAGGCAGAGCCACAATGGTGCACGGAGAAGACTGACGGGGATCAGTTGAAACTGACATGGAAAGCTCCCGGATACTCCCTTCCAGATAGGTGTACCCCTCTTGGAGGGTCCTTATGGCATGAATGAGGCCAGCCAGGTGCACACTCAGATCGCCCATGGGAGAGGTCCCCTGTGTAGACTCGGGCATGGCTGTCCATTACTGTCACGTACCTGGTGGTTGAGTCTGACTTGTGCAGGGGACTACCTCTCTTGCAGCCCTGGTTCAAGGACCCCTGGTAGTGGGGAAAGGGAATTCTGATGCACAGGGGGGCACGAGGGCTGGATATAGTCTCTGATAGCAGCTGAGAATCCGCTGGAGCTTGTGCAACAGAAGGGTGATGCAGGCCGGGTCGTTAACAGGCTGGCAGTGAAGTACAGAAGTATCAGGCAGGCGGGTGTTCGAGTTCAGGCAGGGTCGGCAACGTGCGGGCAACAAAGGTACAAAGGAGCAGGCAAAGAGTAGTCGTAGACGGGCCAAAGGTCAGGGCAGGCAGATAGCAAACAAAGTCCAAGGGGAGCCGGGGTCACGGATACAGGAAGTCACTTCAGAGTAGCTCACGGGCCACAGGATACTGGAATGCTGTAGAACGGATAGCATCTGCTGCAGGTTCTCCCATGCTTCAAATACACACACAGGCACGCGCAGGAGGGCTATATCAGTTTTAAGTCTTTTCACGTGTCTGAGGAATTTCATACGTTTGGATGGGGATCTTAGCCCCTTTACATTCCAGGATACTATATGCATAAAAGTGTGAGGAGGTGATTTTGGGTCGTGGGTGTTGTATCTGTGGACTGATATAAAAAGGAGAGGTAAGACTTTCATTTTTGATGGTAATGGAGCCAACTTCTCATGGAGTGAACATAGGAACAGCAAGCCTGCAGAGGAGGGAGGGGAGAAGGGAAGAGAAAGGGGAGAGAGTTAGCAAGGAACAAAAACAAAACAAAAATAGTCCCTTGGAGGGTGTTGACTTCGCTTTTTTCCTGTATGTGCATCTCCAGTGAACATACACAGCGTTACCAAGATCCCGGTGTAATTAGGTCCAGGGAAGGGGGGGCAGAGGTCATGTGGAGTGCTGACGCTGGGCTTGCTGTGGCGCTTCTATGGGTAGTATGCTGGATCGGTGAGTATAGCACGGTTTAGTTTTGGGATGGGATGCCATGGGTGTCTTATTAGCTTGGAGTGTCCGATGAGAAGAGGGTGATTCAGAAAAGGTTTGATCTGCCTGAGTGATTGATACGGAGATGCTTGGGTGGATCCTTCCTGGGGCTGCATTGCTCCCTTGGTTCCTCATGATGGTCGTCGTGGGAGGCAGAGATTGAGTTTTTCCCCGGGCGGGATAGGAGATGGCGCAGATACGATTCGGCCTCATCTGGTGTGTTGAAGGAGAGTTGGTCTCCGGTTGGGTGCCTGCAGTTTCACAATGGAAGGGTACACCAGTGTGAACCTGATGGTTTGTTTGAAGAGCTCTGCACAGAGTGGCTGAAAGGCTTTCCTTCATTTGGACACCTCAGCTGAGTAACCTGCAAATATGAGGAGACTGTGACCATCTATTTTAAGGCCCCGGGTTTTGCCGAAGGTCTGGAGAAGGGCTAGTCTATCAGCATATTTTACATTTTTATGATCACAGGTCTGGGAGACTTACGTTTGGCATCTGGCAGTCCCACTCTGTGTGCGTGCTTGACGGTGCAATGGTTTGGTAGGCCCAGGGCTTCTGGTATGTGGGTGGTGCACAGTTGAGGTAATTGGCCCGGTGGGAAGGACTCTGGAAGTCTGATGATTAGCAGGTTGTTCCTGCGGGACTTATTTTCAAGGTCCTCAAGCTTTTCTTGTGTTAGAGCATGGATTTTTGAGTGTTCTTGAAGTGTGCCCTCATGTTGGCACACCTCCTCTTCCAGGTGTGATATCTTGTTCTCAATGTCGTTCACTCTGTGCAGCTGTTCCCCCACCTCCTTTTGGAACTGTGCTAATCCAGCTGAAACAGCAGTGTCCACGGCTGCAGATATGTTAGGAAGTATGAGCGCTGTCACTGCTTGTGTTATCTTTTCATATGCGGCCATTTGCCCTGTGCCCTCCTGTCCGCTGCAGTGGTGGGGGCCGTGGCCACCTTGGTTCCCTCTGCTGAGTCACGTGATGGCTCCGGGCACAGTGGGTTTGGGGTGCCGGAGCGGGCGCTCGTCAGGAATTTGTCCATGTAAGTCCCCTCGGTGGTGCAGGGAATCGGCTGGGGCACAATGTGCGAGCTGGGGCAGTATTTTTATGCTGATCTGTGTCCGGGATGGATGGAGCCGCCACTGCTCGCTTCTCACATACAGGTGCTGGAACCGGAAGTGCAAGATAACATTTTTAATGCCATAACCCATAGCTGGCAATCACATTTTAGCTTATTGTAACATGATTGATTGCAGTTTGCCATTATGTTGTGCAAACATTCAATACTTTTTTCTTCACCACAGCCAAATCCATACCGGGCAGAGTTATAACAGTTGCTATTGTTGGCTTGTTTTTGATGCTATCTATATCAAGGCTCTTGTTCCAATCTTTTATTCTTCTTCCTTCATTATTTGGTGAACCAATAACCTGGGACAAGCATGTTTATATCTGGTGTCAAGGCACATAATATTCAATATGCCTGTTCTGAGTTGATGATTTAAAAAGCAATGAAGCAAGATGAGGGAGGACAGCCTCAGCCCCTTACCTTATGATAAAGTGACCACTTTCCTATGAACCACTGTTTAAGCACAGAAAACAACACTAACAGGTGGGGTTACACCAATTTGAATACTGGTCAAATGTTCAGTGCTTATATTAATCTTGACAAGATTACTGTGCGGCACACTAAACAGTGCATGTCTCTTTTCTTCACACAGGAGTCTCACTGCTGTAATGTTTTGATAGATCAACTTCTCTACAGTACACATCCAGAAGTGCTGGAATAGTAAAAAAAATGGCTGTGTGCACCTTGACTGCTCTGGTACACTAGAACTTGACAACACCAAATCCCATTTCTCACAGTCCACCTCTAATTGGAGACTCTCCATATCCTGCTCATTTATCACTGCAAAACCCTTGCAGCATTCTGTGAACTCAGAACACACTACAGCCACCTCTTAAATTGCAGTGACCACTGTATCACATTTACTTTGGTGACACCAAATAATCAAGGCATTCAATATTTCCTGCCCAAGAGAAAGTCTACCTTTATCTTCACACTATACCCAAAAATAGTGCCCTAAAATCAACTTGCGCGAAAAATCTGACAACCTAGAAGTAGCTTGGCCAAGCTGGAAAGTTTCATACAATACCCTGATATAACTGATAAAAACTGATATTAGCATAAAAAAATGTTGTATTCTTGCAGCATATAAGCCTGCATATCCATAGGACAATCAAAAGGACTGAATTAGTTTGGTGGTCTAGGGGTTTAGTTTGCTTCCTGACATTCAACTATTGGTTGATTTTTTTTGGTTCTGTGACCAAATTTAATATGTTGCCAAACTGCTTGTGTCCTTTATAAAGCAATGGGTGATATATTTTGACATAGATCCTATAGCATAATTAATAGTTATGGAGAAAAACTAGTGACCACACACATATGCAAGAATGATTCTCAAGTCATTAAACAGTGAAATGCATAAATTTGAGTAATGTATACGGACATATTTTTATCACTTCATGGTGTTAATAAACCATAGAATAAAAGACAACACCGGGATAATGAGGACAAACTTACTTGAGATGCTGTTTCTCGAGACTGACATGGGAAAAGGAGGGAAAAGAAAACAGATATAGAGAACTTGTTTAACAACATTAGGTAAGACAAGAACAATGGGTACAGGTCATTTTATACAGCACAAAAATACAAAAAGGAGACACAGGGTGGCTGAATTCACGCAAAGGAAATAAAAATACCCTAACACAAGTATTTCTGTCACTATAAATCTATATATTAAAGTGCAAAGGTTACTTTCTTTTCTCTAAAAATATCTCATTGTAGAAGAGGCATTTTCATTTAATATTTGGGAAAAGGAATAAAACAGAGTTAAGGATCACGCCCATGGCGAGCCACTGACCAGAATGAGACCCTTGTTTGGTGGATGTAAAACAGGGTTTTGAAATAGTTATAACAGTCTGCAATTCCAATGGCCACCTCCATAGGGAGATATACCCAAATATATCTGACTAGACACACCTATATACAGGCAGATACAAATATTGCATACTCTTAGCTGCTCCCATCAGCTGTCAAGCCACACACCCCTTAGCTGGATTGGTTCTCAGCACCAGAGGTGCCCTATTTAACCACTTAAGGACCAGGCCTATTTTTTACACTTGGTGTTTACAAGTTAATATCAGTTTTTTTTTGCTATAAAATTATTTAGAACCCCTAAATATTATATATATTTTTTTCAGACACCCTAGAGAATAAAATGGAGGTCATTGCAATACTTTATGTCACACTGTATTTGCGCAGAGGTCTCACAACCGCAATTATTTTGGAAAAAACATGCTTTTTTTAATTAAAAAACAAGAAAACAGTAAATTTAGCTAAATTTTTTCATATTGTGAAAGATAATGTTACACTAAGTAAATTAATACCCAACGTGCCATGCTTCAAAATTGCACCCACTCGTGGAATGGCGGAACCGCAGGGAATTTAACCAAGTTACAGCGACACTGCGGGAACGAAACATACCATACAAATGGGGCTTCCCGGCGAAATTGATCGTCACATACAACAACCAACCTACTAATATTCTCTCCCCCAAAGAAGGTATGAAGAGATTGGTTAACTGGGGTATCATTCCGTCACAACCCCCTCAAGAAATCAGACGAGGATCTCAACAACCCGTCCGCGGGCGCTCATCCCATCACGGATCACCAAATAGCGACCAACACCGCATAGGTTACTGATAACTCCTACCAGGCTATAGCCTGGCATCACTTTCAACGTTGTATACATCATAAAGAGCAACGGAGTATTCGCTGAATACTCTCCATTTAGTTTTGTTTCTGTCATTTTCGGTTCATCTCTATTACCCCCGACTTTAGAAAAAGTGCTACGCACTTTCTAGCACAGGTACTTTACTACACAGGTACTTTACTACGAAGGTGAGCCACAATAGTTAACACTTGCTACTTATTGTTTAGTTCTGTTCTCTTTTTTTTTTTGTGGTTCTCTTCCCCTTTTTGCAGGTGGACACACACTCCATCAGATTCTAAATGTAACATCATACATTACGGTCTGAATATTTTTGTATATTTTTCTCTGTAAAGTGTATGTAACGCTCGCAGGGCTGCAGGTGCCTTCCTTTTCTTCCTCTCCGACAGGACTCTGTTGTCTCAAAACAAAGTAAACATGGCCCTCAATATCACCTCCCTCAATGTGAAAGGTCTTAATTCACCCTTCAAATGGCAAATTTTCTGGAAAGAGGCAATTAGAAGTAGGGCTGATGTCATTTGCGCCCAAGAGACACATTTTGCAGCTTCTAAAATACCTACTTGTAATCACAAGCAATTCCCGCAGATTTTTCTGTCAAATTCACCTAAAAAAAAGCAGGAGTACTAATCGCCATACGGTCCACAATGACCTTCGACTTACGGTTCTCCGAGGTCGATCCCCTCGGCAGGTACATTATCCTACACGCCTCCTTTAATGGTCATCTACTGACCCTAGTGAATATTTATACCCTCAACACCTGTCAATCAAAGTTCTATAAACTAATTGCAGAGAAAATAGCTCCCTTCAAGCAACATCCCCTCATTATATGTGGGGACTTTAATCAGGTAATTGATCCGGCCCTAGACTCGTCCAACCCCCTCAGAAAAAAATACAAGGCCTTGTCTAATTTTCTGGCAACAGAGGATCTGTACGACGCTTGGCGTTGTCTTCACGGTATGGAAAAGGACTTCACCTACTACTCTCACACCCATCATGCCTACTCAAGGATAGATATGTTTCTGGTAGACAAAATTACCTTACAATCCATCCAGGAGGCAACCATTGGTAACATTACATGGTCGGACCATGCTCCTATAACAATCAAGGTATTTCCCAAAAATAACATGTCCGGGTGCAAACGGTGGAAGCTCAATACCTCCCTCCTGACAAATCCCCACTACCAGAAACATATTGAATCCGCCATCACAGACTTTTTTCGACTTAACGCACTCTCTGTAACAAGTCCTACTACTTGCTGGAATGCCCATAAAGCAGTTCTTAGAGGCCTCCTCATGAAATTTGGGGCCCAGGAGACGAAAAAACGTAACGCTGAAACCTTTCTACTACTCAATCAGATCAAAGCCCTTGAACAAGCTCATAAAGCAAATACAAGCACTTCTCTAGGAGAAGATCTACGAAACCTGAGACTGAAACTGAGCGAACACCTTCACTCAAACTTTGATCTAACTCTCAAACAACTGCGGTTGAACTTTTATGCCAACCATAATAAACCTGGGGCCTGTCTTGCCAAACAGCTAAAAAGGCATTTAGTCCAAACAAAAATTCCCTATCTCCTATCCCGTACCAATACCCGCCTTCACAACCCTAAAGACATAGCTGACCGCTTCAGCCAATTCTACACTCAATTATACAATTTAGCCGAATCAGGGGGGACAGCAGCGCCTACTCCGCATGATATCTCAAGCTTTCTAGACAAACTTAATCTGCCAGCCCTTTCCCATGAAGAATTACAAGATATTTCTACCCCCTTTACCGAAGAGGAACTCAAGAAAGCAATAATGTCCCTACCTTTACATAAAGCACCAGGGCCTGACGGCTTTAGTAACGAATACTATAAAAGTTTTGTGCACATATTAACCCCATTCTTATTACCAGCATTTAACCACATCCTACACACGGGCCTGATCCCGGAGGAATCACTGGCCGCTTCAATAATCACAATCCCTAAACCTGGCAAAACCACAGAGGACCCAGCTAATTACAGGCCAATCTCCCTCCTAAACACAGACACAAAACTTTACGCTAAACTTCTAGCAGCCCGCCTAGCGTCTGTAATCTCCCGACTTGTACATCCGGACCAAGTGGGCTTTATAAATGGCAGACAGGCGTTGGATGACACAAGAAGATATATAGACCTCCTTCAGTGGGTGGAGAAGAGTGGAACGCCTTCTCTGTTCATATCACTTGACGCAGAGAAGGCGTTCAACAGGGCGGATAGGAGCAATCATGGCTCTGTACTCAGCCCCAAACGCCAGAGTGCTCTCTTTGGGAATTTTCTCTGATCCTATTAGAATTTCCAATGGCACGCGTCAGGGCTGCCCACTATCTCCATTAATCTTTGCTTTAATTATGGAACCCCTAGCGGTGGCCATTCGCTCACATGATTCCATCCATGGGGTGTCCATTACCTCCTGCGAACATAAAATCGGTCTCTACGCAGATGATGTGATCATCTCTATCACAGATCCTCTGCTGTCCCTACCTCATCTATTTCACACACTAGACCTATTTAGCAAGGCTTCTCTATACAAAATTAACTATTCCAAATCAGCTATGATAGGTGTAAATCTTGATCTCAAATCCAAAAGTAGAGTTGCAAACATCACATCCTTCTCCTGGGCTCCTAATTCGACTCTTCAATACCTGGGGATCTCTTTGATTGCACCCTCCTCCCGTATGATATCACAAAATTTTGCTCAATTGTTGGACAGGTTACACAGGGTGACGCGTGATTTGAAAGATGTCAAAGCTTCCTGGGCGGGATGTATAGCTCTGGCTAAAATGTATTGATTACCACACATACTCTATCTTTTCCAGACTCTACCTGTACCCTTTTTACGATCTCAGATTGGTAAATTACAAG
The DNA here is from genome assembly GCA_018402905.1 of Glandirana rugosa. Classification (NCBI taxonomy): domain Eukaryota; kingdom Metazoa; phylum Chordata; class Amphibia; order Anura; family Ranidae; genus Glandirana; species Glandirana rugosa. The sequence goes on from BLSH010406090.1 coordinate 89,590, forward strand.
CACTTGTGTCTGCATTTATATGGAACAATAAACATCCGAGGATTAAAAGAGCTACTCTGTGCTCACCTACGGCTGTGGGTGGCATGGGAGCCCCGGACATCAGCGCTTATTATAAAGCAACTATTCTTGCACAAGCTAAAAGCTGGTGGGCTCCAATCACACATTTTCCATGGCTACAAATTGAATCTGCAGCATTAACATCAGACCCTAAGCATACCCTTTTCAACCTATTGCTCCAGAAACAAAAGCAACACAACTTCCTCTACTCGGTAAACGCCACAACCACAGTGTGGCACTCACTCTTGCAAGCTGCGGGTGGAATTCCGCCAGAATTGCTCAAAGATTTATCAGTTCTAACGCTTCAGGCTGTCATGCCAGACATCTCCCTTGCCAACTGGGAGCAAGCAGGAATATCATCATTAGCCCTGTTATATGATCACAACAAACTCCTCTCGTTTCCACATTTGCAGAATAAATTTCAAATCCCATCTAGAGATCTCTTCAAATACCTCAGAGTTCGCTCCTTTCTCTCCAAACGCTCTCGCTCCAGCAACCTGCTTATGAAGCATGTCATATGTTTCTTCCTCAATACCCAGCCCACGAAAAAGGGCATTGCTTTCTTCTACAAGCTACTGACGGATAAATATACTGACACAAAGCCAAGCAGCTTCCTCAAATGGGAACACCAGCTACAACGCACGTACACCCTCCAGGAGTGGCTTAATGCCTTGCGATTCCCATTAAAAGTCTCCAAATGTCTCATCCACTGGGAAGGAGTCCAAAAGTTATTGCACAACTGGTATCTTACTCCAGCAAAGCTCACCAACATATATTCAACACAATCAGCTCTCTGCTGGTGATCCTGCGGTATGATAGGTTCGTCCCTGCACATATGGTGGTCCTGCCCCAAACTAACCAATTTTTGGTCTAAAGTGACAAAGTTCCTGTCGGACTTGACGAGTTTGCCTGTTACCCTCTCTCCTCAACTCATTCTATTTGGATTGGACCTGGAGTCCTGGCCTTTCGACACTCAGGCTCTTGCAACACATGTTCTTATTGCCGGTAGACTTTCCATAGCTAGGAGATGGAAATCAACAGATCCCCCATCCATAGGGGACATTCACTCTTCATTAAACAACCAATGTCTCTTGGAATTCATGTATTCCAAGGCACACCTACAAGTCCCACTCTTCCAGAGTAGATGGATCCGTTGGATACAAAACCCCAAGTGTAACCTGCAACTTTAAGCAGAGTCACTACTCGAGCGTCTGTGATCAGATCTTAAAGGTTTCAGTGTATCTATCTGCTTCCATTAGCTAATGGCTACTTAGCATTATCCATGCTGCACTGTGCTAGCGGGAGGCGCTGACCCACTCTCAGGGCCGGCGCACTCCGCTCTAGCAGTAAAACCCTGCTCAGTTGTCTTTGTGTGTGACCTCCACTGTTATTCTCCACTGTTATTCTCACATTACGTATAAACAAGGTTCTCGATAACTAGTTTGAATCGCAATGTATGCTACTTTTTTTTTTTTTTTTCTTTTATATATGTACTCTTTATGCTTACTTACGAATGTAAACTATACTATCGTATTTACTGTATTATCATTACTTATCAATAAAAGCTAAAGTTATAAAAAAATTGATCTTGCGGCAAATCCGCAGCGGAGACCACTTTTATCTCAAAGCGGACCACCCGCCATTGAAGAAAATATCGGATTGCTGCCATAACAACAGTATTTAATGTCGAAGTACCGCCGTATAACGACATGTGGAGGTGGTTAAACCTCATCTGCATGTGCCTCTGTTCTTGTGATAGAGGTTAGCTTACTGGCTCCCTGCTTGCTTCCCTGTTTGATCAATACTATTATTATCTTGGATTCCCTTGCTGCTGACCTTTTGCCATGTACCCAAATTACTCTTTGGATTGCCTCCTAAATGTGATCTTGAATTGTTTACTGGACTAATTTTGCTTTTTACAAGCCCTGACCTTAGAACTGTTTTTGGACTATGCTTGCTCACTCCCTGCTGTGACCTTGGTCTGTCCCAGGCTTCCAGTATCTGCTGCTGTCTACTGTCTGACTAGCCTTGGGTCTACAGGTCCCTTTCCTTGTCTCAGTCGCTCAGTCCCAGTGCTGTCTGGCCAGGAGCTATAGCATTGTATTCTAAGACCTGCTGCAACCAAGTCCTGATATGCATGCTTGCCTTTAGGGAACAGGGGCTGCTATAGGCAGCAGAAACGTGTAGCTTCTAATGTGTACAAGAATAATTTTCTTCTCCCTATGCCTAACGTTTTACATTTTTTTTTGTTCCAGAAATTCTTAAGTCTTCTTAAGGGGAGTATAAGAAAGGGTGGAAGAGAATTTGAATATACCAGAGTAGGATTAGGGCAATAGAATAGCTATAGAGAAGTTGCAGTTTCCATTATTATGCATTGGATGGGACGGTCAATGTGATATCTCGATAAGGTTGGGATTGAACGAATTTCAGCCAAGGGTCCCAAGTCGTGGCGTATGCGTGTGAGCGGTCATTCGATATGTGAATCAGTTCCTCTAGTTCATTTGTGCGGTTGAGTTTTGTTATCCATTCCTTCAAGGAAGGGGGTTCAGTGGTTTTCCAATGGTTAGGTATGCAGAGGCGCGCAGCGTTGATCATGTGGACTGCTATAGATTTGTGGTATCTTTTCCTCGGTATGTCACATAAATGCAGAAGGTATTGAGAAGGAACATTTTACATTTTATTATAGATGAAACATATTCCCTCCCTGTAAGAAAAATGGATGGTGATTCCCAAACAGTGTGGAGTCTCAGTTTGTAAAAGCCCCTCCTTTCATGATGAGTTGCAGAGACATGGTCTGTGAGGATTTTTTTATGGTTTGTGAGGTGACAGTTGATTAACTTTATTTATACTACAAACATACAGGGCCCTATCAGAAATGTGTTGGTAGTTAGGTGTCAATTCAGGTCTGCACGCCTGACCTGTCTTTTCAAATTTGAAATTGTGAACATTTGTCCAAACTATTGACTGGAGATTTAGGAAAATATCATCTCCCTTCTATTTCTGTATGACACACATAGTTGCGAAAAAATTCCAGAAGATGTAGAGAGCACTTTCCTGCAGCTGTTAGTGTTCTACGTGTTACCTATCATGGCAACCTATATTCTACTGTATGGGCGTGCACGGGGGTGTGCCTGGGCACCCCTAATCACTACGCATGGTGCAAATTCCCCTTACTGTCTGGTCTTCCCCCGCATGTTGGCCCCACCGCCCTGCAGTGCTGCTGGCTTTCCTCCTCTCCACTCCCCCCGACTGCTGCAGGGGATGTTTTAGGATGAAGAGCAAAGGAAGGGGCTAGTAAATATGTAATTTAGCAGCCCCTTCCTTTTCTAAATGAACACAGTGAACACACTCGTTCACTGTGTCAATTCATAACTGAAGGATAGTAAACTGTGTTTATTATGCTTCAGTTTGTGAATAAATAGGAAGCCACTGAGCACAGAGCACGTTCCATTCATTCACTGCCCATACAGATAAGGCTGCAGAAATAGCTATGTGTGTTTGAGCTTCGGGGTGCACGCCCTAATGTAATGGGCTGTGCACACCTATGTTCTGCCCTGTGATTCATGGGGTGTTCCACAGAACATGGATGGTTGGGTAACAATTCTAGGGGACTGTTCTAAGTAATATAGGACACTTGGCAATCTGGCAAGGCTGGGCTCCTGCTATTTACAAGCAGCTCTTTTCTTTCAGTGCACAGAGGCTACTCAGCTGTCAGTTAATTGCCAGCCACTCGTTGTTTCCACAGTAACTCACCTGGTTTCCATTACCAACCTTAATAGTCCACCCTACAGCCAGTCCATTAGGTATATTTTAACAAATATTTGCTAATCTTTCCTGTGCCCTTGCATGGTCAATGATCTCCAGTGTGTTCCTACCTTTGTTCCTGTGCATGACTTGGCCCCGGCTGACTTCTCTTACAATACCTGTTCCTGTTTTTGCTCCCTACTACACTGATTTCTGGCTTCCTGACCATGGCTCATCTGCGTTTTTGACTGCGTTCCTGAATTTTGTTTTTTTTTTGCTATTTCATCAAAGTTGTGATTTTACCTGCATTTTCTGTCTCTGCCTGGTCTATGGTTCCTTGGTGGAGACATAAAATGCAATTGAAATCACATCTTTAATGAAATAGCAAAAAATAACACAGTTCAGGAACGTAAAAACTGAAGCCAGGGGTTGAATGCCAGAGCGGGTAATCAGTCGAGCCGGGGTCAGGAAGCCAGAAGTCAGCATAGAAAGGAGCAAAAACAGGAACAGGCATCATAAGAGAAGCCAACCAGGCCAAGTCATACACAGGAACACAGACAGCCAGTCAGTCTCTGCAGTTGCTGGTTGATCTTTGGCTCCTCCAGTACGTTGTTCCTGATTCCCTTGCTCCTGTGATTTCCTGTTACCAACTCAGCTTGTCCTGGATCTGTCTTCTGCCTGCCTCCTGACTTGTCCCTGGATTGTTTAACCTCCTTAGCGGTATTCCCGAGTGTGGCTCGGGGTGGATTTTCAGTACCTAAAGCGGTAACCCCGAGCCACACTCGGGCTTGCATCGCTGGATCCAGGCAATGTTACTCACCTTGTTCCCTGGATCCAGCGATGTCCTCCCATGGTGTCAGCGTGTCTGCGGGCTGTGTCCGCAGCTCAGATGCCTCTGTGTGCTTCCGGGCTCCGTTCCCTGCGAGCGTCGCGTTGCACGGGGGCGGAGACCGGCGGGAAATTCAAAAAGTGAAACACACACAGTACATACAGTACACTGTAATCTTATAGATTACATTACTGTATGAAAACATTTCACATCCCCTTTGTCCCTAGTGGTTTGCCCAGAGCCCTGCATGCACTTTTATATAATAAATGTCATTCTTTCTGCCTGGAAACATGAGAATGTCCATAGCAACCAAAAAGTGTCCCTTTGCGTCAAAAGTGGTTTTTGATCAGCTAGAAAACACTGATAGTAAATAAGAATCATTTGCAGAATTGAGTGATACTGATTTTTGGGGAAATTTATCATCAGAAACTGAAAGTGACGACAGCGACAATTCTGCAACTGAGCAAATTTCTGCGTTTTTGGTTTGATTACTGAATAAATGCAAAATAATTGTACCGCTTTCAGCACCAAAAATCAGACATAATCATACCACCAGGGATACTAACCATTGCAGGCCTATAGTACATAACGCCATATCTCCATGCAGAAAACCATTACCGCTTTCAGCAATAAATTCCAGACTCAGTCATACCGCCAGGGAGGTTAATGGATCTTCTCTCTCTGCTCTCTTGTGTATGCTCCTCAGCTACCCACCTGCCTATGCTTGCTCTGATTCCCATCTGGCACCTGACCTTGGCTTTGAACTAACTTCTCTCCTGTTCTCTATGCTACCAAAGACCTGCTGTCTCTCAAGGGTGCCACCTGTCTGCAGACATGACTCCAGTGCATCAGCTGTACTCCCGGGTGTTCCTCTGACACGCATCTTAGAACATCTCTGCAAGCATTCCAGCAGGCAACCCGTGCTACTTTGGGCTTGACTTCTCCTGCTCTCCACTGCTCCCTCTCTACATTGGCCTCCAGCACCAGGTACCTGATAGCAAGTGTTGTGTCTTTGTGCTTTTTTGATGTGTTTGAGGTTTTCTTTGGCTAATAGCAAAGTATAACAGTTCTGTTCATGTAGTGCGACTTTGATGTGATTTTAAACTTTCTGGCACCCAAGTAGCGTCAAAGTAGTGCAGAAACTTTTATGTGTCCAAAGTTGCATGTTAGGGTTAGGGTTAAGGGCTAGGGTTAGGATTAAATGTTAGGGTTAAGGGCTAGCGTTAGAGCTATGGGCTAGGGTTAGGGTTAAATGTTAGGGATAAGGGCTAGGGTTAGAAACAAGGTTTGAGTTAACAGTAATTGTTAGGGTTAGTGATAATTTTTAGTGTTGGGGTTATTGGTAATTGTTAGGGTTAACTGTATTTGTCAGGATTAAAACACTAATGATTACTGCTAACCCTAATCCTAACTCTAACTCAAACCCTAACCCTAATGACTATCCCTAACCTTAAATCTAAGCCTGACCCTAAATCTAACTCTAATCTTAATATTTAACTAGAGTTGAGCGAACCCGTGGATGTTCGGGCTACATTTATTTTAACTCTTTCTAAAAATGGTTTTCTTTCTGTCATTATTGCTTCTAAACATTCTGATTGCCTTAGTGCATACTCCCACTTTCATCCTCATCTTTCCTCCTCAGTATCATTGCTTTTGGCAACTTCCAGGCAGGGAAGACACACACTTTCTTGACTGCTCTTGGGTTCCCATGAGTACTTTTTGTTTTTGTACACATGTGTGTGCACAGTATGTTTACATTGATGTTTGCTGGTCTCCAGACCCAGTATGCCGCCTGTGCATATTGATATGCAGAGCATGGAGCATTTACAGGCACTTAGACCTCTCCATCAATAATCCTTCATTAAAAAAACACTTAATACAGACAGCACAACCGCTGGTGTGTTATCTTCACAGAATTGTGAGCTACAACTAAGGTGGTGAAGGCAGAAATGCATTAGCTTTTATGCTGTCTGTATTAAGTGCTTTTGTAATAAAGGACTATTGGTGAGCACCTGCAAACCTCATCTACTGCATGCCCTAGAAGAAAAGTTATTCCATGCACTGAATCTTGGGTGTGGAACACACTGAGAGATTGAGCTGCATATAATTTTACCCATGAACACTGCAAAGGTGCTTTTAATAAGAAATCAGTAAGGCTGGCCATACACTATACAATTTACTTGTACAATTTTCCTTTAGATTTACCAAAACCATATAAGGTCAAACCTTGTACTACATAGTTTAAGGTAAATATAAAGGAAATTGAATAAGAAAATTGTATAATATATGGCCAGCTTAAGTCCGAATACAAGACTCAGAAAGAAAGAAGAAAGTGCATCAACAAATACAATGTCATCACAAATATATCTAAACAGTGTTTTCATAACATTTTAAAAATAAAAAAAACATATATATATACCTTTTTATTTTTATAATTTTATGAAAACACTGTTTAGATATACAGTATCTCACAAAAGTGAGTACACCCCTCACATTTTTGTAAATATTTTATTATATCTTTTCATGTGACAACCCTGAAGAAATGACACTTTGTTGCAAAGTGAAGAAGTGAGTGTACAGCTTGTATAACAGTGTGAATTTGCTGTCCCCTCAAAATAACTCAACACACAGCCATTAAAACCGCTGGCAACAAAAGTGAGTACACCCCTAAGTGGAAATGTCCCAAGTGCGCCCAAAGTGTCAATATTTTTTGTGGCCACCATTATTTTCCAGCACTGCCTTATCCCTCTTGGGCATGGAATTCACCAGAGCTTTACAGGTTGCCACTGGAGTCATCTTCCACTCCTCCATGACAACATCACAGAGCTGGTGGATGTTAGAGGCTTTGCACTCCTCCACCTTCTTTTGAGGATGCCCCACAGGTGCTCAATATGGTTTAGGTCTGGAGACATGCTTGGCCAGTCCATTTCCTTTACCCTCAGCTTCTTTAGCAAGTCAGTGGTCATCTTGGAGGTGTATTTGGGGACGTTAACATGTTGGAATACTGCCCTGCGGCCCAGTCTCCGAAGGGAGGGGATCAAGCTCTGCTTCAGTATGTCACAGTACATGTTGGCATTCATGGTTCCCTCAATGAACTGTAGCTCCCCAGTGCTGGCAGCACTCATGAATCCCCAGACAATGACACTCCCATCACCATGCTTGACTGTAGGCAAGATACACTTGTCTTTGTAATCCTCACCTGGTTGCCGCCACACATGCTTGACACCATCTGAACTAAATAAGTTTATCTTGGTCTCATCAGACCACATGACATGGTTCCAGTAATCAATGTCCTTAGTCTGTTTGTCTTTAGCAAACTGTTTGTGGGTTTTCTTGTGCATCATCTTTAGAAGAGGCTTCTTTCTGGGATTACAGCCATGCAGACCAATTTGATGCAGTGTGCAGCGTATGGTCTGAGCACTGACAGGCTGACACCCCCACTCCTTCAACCTCTGCAGCAATGCTGGCAGCACCCACGATAACACCAAATTTAACACACCTGCTCCCCATTCACACCTAAGATCTTGTAACACTAAAGAGTCACATGACACCGGGGAGGAAAAATGGCTAATTGAGCCCAATTTAGACATTTCCACTTAGGGGTCTACTCACTTTTGTTGCCAGTGATTTAGACATTAATGGCTGTGTGTTGGGTTATTTTGAGGGAACAGCGAACTTACACTTTTATACAAACTGTACACTCACTACTTCACATTGTAGCAAAGTGTCATTTCTTCAGTGTTGTCACATGAAAAGATATAATAAAATATTTACAAAAATGTGAGGGGTATACTCACTTTTGTGAGATACTGTATATCTAAACAGTGCTTTCATAAAATTATAAAAATAAAAACATATATATATATATATATACATAAATATATGTTTTTATTTTTAAAATGTTATGAAAACACTGAATAGGTACATAAAACAATCAGCGCAGCTGAATCTATCTGAAAAAAATCTAAATTGCCAGCTGAACATCAAAGGTAATCAACCTCCATATATAAAAAGCTAAAAGAAGATGCAACGCAATAAATCCATGAACAATGTCCAAAATTGCTAAAACTAAGCAATTAGAAAGTCCAATTCATCATGTATAAGATACACCCAGTGTTTAAAATCCACTCTGGACAGTGATATAGGTCCCTCCACCAACATCCACTGTGCTCACCTCACGATTTGACCCCAGTTTTACTAGAGGGTCAAACACATAAGAACCTCCTGACAAGCTGAGATGAACTGCAGTATGAAATTCACAGGGATTCCTTCCTCTTATCTGAATATCGTCTCCTGTTCAACTTAGGACGACCCGTTCCCAGATCATAGGACCAGTGTGGTGGGTATAGATAAAAGAAAACATGGACTAAGTGCAGACAGTTAAAAAGGCTAAAAGCTTTAATAACATCAGTCTACTTGCAAACAAACGTTTGGTATAGGCGTGTCAAGCTCACTTCATAAACACCAGATAAAGCGTCTGTAGCGAGGGATGCAGAGAGCGATCCTTGCAGACACCGTATGCCTCTCCTCAACAGCAGCGGGTGACGTAAAAGCAGGTCCTCCCCGTACGCGTTACGGCATGACGTGCCTTCCTCGGCGGGGCAGGGCCTGCCACGTCACCTGACCACATCACTAAATACTGCACAGTCATCATGGAAACTAATGATGCTAATCCAGGACGAACGTTCACAGCCCAAACAAATGCCCTAGGTTACCGGCAAAGGCTGGAGAAGTATATCCACTCCCTAACTTAAGAGAGCCATACGGTTCCAGTCTCTAACAGATTCAATCCCCTCAGGAGAGAAAATGTTTCTAACTCAGGGGGTTCTTTAGGGACACCCCCCGTCTTGGGGGGGTGCCCACTATCAGACCCCACGAGGTATCAGACTCCTGTTAAGAACTTAAATACGTTTCAGGCTTATGTTAGTGTTCAAAAGTTTATTAGAACACTTAATCTTAAAAAATACTTTTTGACTAAGGCTCCGGAGAGAAGTGTACGACCCCCTAGTGGGGCACACTCCAACCTAGCCAACAAATCAGTATTTAATCCACTAGTCAGTGATAATAAGCACTTACAGGTTTTTAAGAACATGGTGATTGGAGATTTGCAGGAACTTAAGATTAAGAAAGTTAATAACCCCACCTATATACAGAAGGGCATAGCCTCATTGGAAGCTAATAAGAACATAGTTATCCGCCCAGCTGATAAGGGGGGGGGGTTGTAGTTCTAAGCAAATCTTACTATAAAGAAGTAATGAACAGCTTACTTGATGGTAGGGATACCTATCAGATGCTTACTAAAGACCCTGGAATGAAATTTAAAGAGGCCTTACATGTGTTGGTGGAACGAGGGAGAGAGATTGGGGTTCTGAATAAAAAAGAATCAGTCTACCTGGAGCCGTCTGCTTGCAGGACTCCGATTATCTACTGTCTCCCTAAGATCCATAAAGACAGTGTACGGCCTCCAGGTAGACCTAATGTTAACGGTATAGACTCAGTCTCGGCTAGAGTGGGTCAGTATATCGATTTTTTTTCTCAAGCCCCTAGTGGTTAAGACTAGGGCCTACCTCAGAGATACGAAGCACATGATACAGACATTAGAGGAGATCAAATGTCCATCTGAGTGTTTTTTAGTCTCGGCTGACATCGGGTCTCTATATACGATTATCAATCACTCAGATGCCATTACGTCTGTACAGTGGGCTTTTGAGTTCTCGGATCTCTCATCTGAACATTAGACGGTCCTTTTGGAGTGCTTAAGTTTCTGTTTAAAAAATAATTACTTTTGGTACAATCACCATTTCTACTTGCAAGTTAGGGGAGTTGCGATGGGCGCTCGCTTCGCTCCCAGTGTAGCCAATCTATACATGGCTCACTGGGAGGAGGAAGCATTATTTAACCACTTCCTTACCGGCGTATAGTAAAAATACGCCGGCAAGGTGGACTCCCCATCCTAAGTGGACGTCATATGACGTCCTCTCGTTTTCGCCGCTTTGCGGGCCCTCAGGGGCCCGCATCGCGGCGATCGGGGACCGGCCGTGTCCCTCGGGACCCCGGCCTTCCGTGATCGGGGTAAAGAGCCAATAAAATTGGCTCTTTACCGCGTGACCGGCTGTGTCCTATCACAGCCGGTCACTGACAACAATGGCGACTGAGCGGCGTGCACGCCGCTCGCGCGCGCCCCAGGGGGCGCGCAGCGCGGCGATCGGGGGGCGGGCTTGTCCCTCGGACAAAGCCCAACCCCGATCACGGTAAAGAGCCAATAGTATTGGCTCTTTACCACGTGACCGGCTGTGTCCAATCAGAGCTGGTCACAAAATGACGGGAATCCGCGGTAACGAGCTGTTACCGGGTTCTTCCCTTCACACACCGATCGTGTGTGAGGAGGAGATAGCGGTAACAGCTCGTTACCGCTTACTGTCAGCACCAAGCACACTGATTGCCCCCCCTCCAATAAAGAGTACCTGTCACCACCCCATCAGAGTACCTGTCACAGCCCATCAGAGTACCCGAGTACCTGTCACTTGCCCATCAGAGTACCTGAGTACCTGTCACCTGCCC
>BLSH010406090.1:123327-142226 GCA_018402905.1 Glandirana rugosa
TTCCCTGTTCCTTTTGGGAATCTTCTAAATTCGTTCACTGACCAAAGAGTCACAAGATGGCCAACTTCGACCAAGGGTGTTATATATGAGTTTATGTGTTACAAAAAACTCAAAAGTTCTCCAAGGACTGTTCTTAACGTCAGTCTTTTTACTCTACGAGTATCGTGTTCCCCCAACTAGACGGAGTGCCTTACCCGTTTAGATTTTCACTTGTAAGGGGACGTGCGAGGGCAAGTGGCTCCTTAAGTGGTGTTCTCGGTGGTTTTGTCAAACGACTTTAGAAGTCCAGAGCAAGCGTTCTGTGGTACCGTCTTTTTGTCTGGAGTCCGCCTCAGAGAATGTCGGTTGCTACCGTATGCAGATCGGCTAAGGTCAGGGTTTGTTGACCCTGTATATTGGGTAATGACGGGTTACTTGCTGCGTGCTGTGTTTCCTCTCTTCTTGGGTCATAGTTGTCTTTTCCAGAGACTCCGCCTGAGGTCTGTTTTTCTGCCATGGTGTCTTGCGAACGAGACCTGAAGATTTCAGCAAACTGTTTTGGTGGCTCTTGTGGTGAATTCCTCGGTGAACGGGAGCGTGCAGGGGAATGTTCACTTTTAGATTTGCCCATTCCGTGAGGCAGATCAACCCCCTTGTGCTATGAGCATCTCATTTTTCTGACTGCAATTCTTGTCAGGAACCTCTTGAAAACTCAAAAAACATTGTGTATTTGAGTATATATTGTGGGAACCAGCTTCAACCGGTAGAACACTGAGAAACCAGTCACTTGCTTAAATCTTCTAAGGGTTTTCCTTGTCCCTTTTTTCTTAAGCAAACTTCAAGAACCTTGATGGGTTTTTCTTGCAGGGGTTTTTCATTATTTCTTAGCCACAAAACAACTATCCATCAGCTTTCTGGCTTACACTTGAAGCACTGCTGCTCTGGCCTCACACTTTACGCCCTTGCCTATATACTCTAGACAATGAGATAAGTACCCTGGAGCCCCTCAACATGTCTGAATGAGAACCCCGGGTGACATAAACTATTTTGACATCTTGGTCAGGCATAACACTTTTTTTACCTTTTTTAAGATCAGTTTACAAGCTTAATAAAAAAAAACAGGCATAGGTAGCCAGGCACTGCCATGGGAGACATGCATGAATGCAAAAATTTTTTTATAAGGGCAACTTTAAAAAAATACAAATCTTTTTAGCTCTTGGCAAGGCACCTTGTCCCCAGGTTGATGAGAACAAGGATCTCATCCCCACCTCAATGGCCCAGTGGATATGGGGGTCTGTAGTGGGGATTAGACATGTGCACTGCTGAAAAATGTGTTTGTTTTTGTTTCATTCATTTTTTTATTTTTTTCGGATCATTCGTTATAATCAAAATTCATAAATTTGTAAATTCAAAATCTGTAAATTTGAAAATTTGGAAATTCTAAAATTCGGAAATTATGAAATTTGGAAATTCCAAAATTCCAAAATCCGAAAATAAGAAAGAAAATTTGAAAATTGAAAAGAACGAAAATCCAAAAGTTCAAAATAATAACTAACTAACTAATAATAACTAACTATTAAATTATAGGAACTGAAGTTACGAATTATAGGAAAGAACGAATGTTGCATCTAAACAAATGGAGCAAAACAAATTAATAATAAATAATAATAACATTTTTATTATTATTATTATTATTGTTATTTATTATTATTCATTTGTTACATTCCATTCTTTTAGATAAGGCATTCGTTATCTCTGATAATTCTTAACTTTGAATGAACTCGTTACGTTCACTAACAGCCATATTTGAAATGGAATTCCAATACATATAATTTAATAGTTTTTTTTTTTAATATTTTTTAAAGTTTATTATATATACAAATACATACAATTCATACATACATAGTTTTCAATCATATATGGCTCTTGAGCCTAACATCATAAGCCATGGATCATAAATTACATAATACACACACAAAGAAAAAAAAAAACAAACACAAAAAGAAAAGAAAAAAAAAAAAGAAGAAAGAAAAGGGGGCAATACCCCTCCCCAAGGGGGAAGGTATCTCCCCTCACCCTGTGCCTCCACCATCCATGTATTCTCAGTGCTTGTCCCTCTGTTTGCCTCTCTCTACACTGCATCTTACCCTAATTCTGTTGCCGTTGTGGGGTCACTTATCCAACTAGTCCATATCTTCTCGAATTTATCTGGGCAACCTCTATTGAGATATGTATCTCTATATGAAAGAAGATTTTTATTCACTAATCTTTTCCAATACATTATTGAGGGAGGGGCTGCTTTTTTCCAATTTAATGTTATTGCTTTCCTCGCATAAAATAGTAGGAGGCTTATTAGCGTTTTCTGTCCCATACTTCTCGTAGTGTTTCCCACTAGGCCCAAAAGACATACCTTCATGTGCTTATTTAGGGTAATTGACGTAGTATCTGCAATTATCTCCAAGATTTCTCCCCAATACTCTCCTATGGCTGGGCATAGCCAGAATATATGCAGGTAATTTCCAGGTATACATCCACATCTCCAACAGGACCGAGAGTGTAAACTGTTCATTCTATTCAGCCTATCTGGTGTGTGATACGCCCGGTGGATTATCTTAAATTGAATCAACTTATCTCGAAGGGAAACTAGCACCTTAAAGGGTAAGTCCCATACATCCCGCCAATCCTCCTCATCTAATTCAGGTATATCTTGATTCCATCGTGCCCGGAGTCTTTCCAGGGCTGGTGACTCTGATGAATTAAGATAGCCATATATGTTTGAAAGGGACTGCTTTTTGCATCCCGTTCTTACTACCTGCTCTAGGCCAGACTCCCTTAACTCTGGGGGTCCCTCTGGAAATTGACTGCGAAGGGCATGAGAAAGTTGCATATAGCGAAATAATTGGCTTCCCAACATATTAAAATTCTCCATCAGGTCCCCAAATGGGACTATCACCCCCTGGCTTAGCACCTGTCCTAACACTTTAATCTTATATTTGGCCCACCATCCTGGATCTGGAATTGACCTCAGGTGAGCTAACTGGGGATTACCCCACAAGGGGGCATTCGGTGATAGGTCCAACCCGGGATGTTTCCCTAATAACAGGCCCCTGTTCCAGGCTCTTATAGTTGACGTCATTGAGGGGGTCAGTTTATGCGGCACTTTAAGCCCCCGAAATAACAGCAATTGAAGTGCTTCCACAGATTGTACTATCACGGCCTCCAACACTGTTGCTGGGTTGAATCCATCCGGATTCATCCATTCTACTGCTGTCCTACTGTCCTACTATAATTTAATAGTTAGTTATTATTTCAGATTTTCAAATTTTCGGGTTTTCAAATTTTCAGATTTTCAATCTCATGTTCAGATTTTCAAATTTCCGAATTTCCAAATTTTCGGATTTTCAAATTTTGAATTACCAAATTTCCAAATTTACGAATTTCCAAATTTACGAATTTCCAAATTTACGAATTTACAAATTTAAAATTTACAAATTTTTGAATTTACAAATTTTTATTTGCGATTATTCAAATTTGTGAATTTACGAATATTCAAGTGTAAGAATTTACGAATTTTCGAATATTCACATTTATGAATATTTGGAAAAATTAGTTAAACGGGTTTTCGTTAATTCGGATATTTCCGAATTAATGAACTTGTCGAAATTAGCTAACCACTTCCCGACCGCCGTATGCAGAATGACGGCCGGGAAGTGGTTGAGTTATCCTGACTGGACGTCACATGACGTCCTCAGGATAACAAGCCGTCGCGCGCCCGTGGGGGGCGCGCATCATGGCGATCGGTGATGTGGGAGGTCAGTCTGACCCCCCGCAATACCGATCTCGGTAAAGTGCTTCCATTCGAAGCACTTTACCATGTGATCAGCCGTGACCAATCACGGCTGGTCACAGTGTAACACCGGAAAGCCATTTATCGGATTTCCTGTACTCAGGTCTGCAGACCTGAGGAGTGGAGAGCCGATTGGCTGCTCTCCTGACAGGGAGGGTTTGTGCTGATGATTTATCAGCACAGCCCCCCCCTCGGATCGCCACACTAGACCACCAGGGAGCCTGCCCAGAGACCACCAGCAATGTCCCCACCCAGGACCACCAGGGAGCCGACCAGGGACCACCAGGGAGCCGATCTGGACCACCAGGGAGACCACCCTAGACCACCAGGTAAGGGCCATAGTGCCCAATATGAATGGCACTTAGTGCTACCTTCAGATGCCACCCTAGACCACCAGAGAATGGGACCCTTTCTGTACATATGCCCACCAGTGCCCCTATCAGTGTGTACCAGTGCCCCTATCAGTGAATACTAGTGCCACATATCAGTGCCCACCAGTGCCACCTACTAATGCCCACCTATAAGTGACCATCAGTGCCACCTATCAGTGCCCAGTGCCGCCTATGAGTGCCAATCAGAGCCATCTATGAGTGCCCATCAGTGCCGCTTATCAGTGTCTGTCAGTGCCTCTTATCAGTTTCAGTCAGTGCTGCATATCAGTGCCCGTCAGTGTTTCATATCAGTGCCCGTCAGTGCTGCTTATCAGTGCCGCCTAACAGTGCTCATCATTGCTGCATATAAGTGCCTCATCATCAGTGCCACCTCATCAGTGCCACCTCTTCAGTGCCAATCAGTACTGCCAGATCAGTGCCCGTCAGTGTAGCCTCATCAGTGCCCATCAGTGATGATGAAAATTTACTTATTTACAAAGTTTTGTGACAGAAATAGAGAATTTTTTTTTTTTTCAAAATTTATAGTCTTTTTTTGTTTATAGCGCAAAAAATAAAAACCGCAGGGGTGATCAAATACCACCAAAAGAAAGCTCTATTTGTGGGAACAAAATGATAAAAACTTTGTTTGGGTACAGCGTCGCACGACCGTGCAATTCTCATTCAAAACGCAACAGCACTGAAAGCTGAAAATTGGTCTGGTAGGAAAGTGTTCTAAGTGCATAGTATTGAACTGGTTAAACAAATTCAGAATGAAACAAATTGCCCATGTCTAGTGGGGTCTTGTCAGATCCCTTTTAAAAAACAAAGAGGCCCGGAAAAGTATTTGTAACCCAATCATTCGGCACTTCCTCCAAGCTTTGGATGGTATATCCTGGGAAACTTATGTATCCATATTCTCCACTGCTCACAATTATACCCCAATGTTTCTTTCATGCTATTTAGAGCCACTTACATTTAGGGATATATCAGATGTCCTAAAATTTCAATCTCTAAAGAATTTACACAAAAAGCTTCCACAGGAAATGTTTAGATACCTTCAAATCAAAAATTTAATTTCCCAAGTAATCAAGGGCAAGTCCTCACGCTGTACCCTGACATTGTTCTAAGATATTTGCTTACGGGACCCCTCAGCTAAGGGTACTATCTCTACTATTTTTTAAAGTTGGGTGAATGGTTCAGCCTGAGCATGAATTCAGGCTGAACATTGGCTGTTTGCCTGTTCGATGAACACCCAAATTATCGTGGCAATCGGCCATTTGTTCAGCCTGCCGAATGACCAAAATGCACTTTGCTGCCGCACAGTGCATTGGAAGCCCTGACTGGCTGAAGCAATGAAAGCTTTGCCCAATCAGGGCACATAGCACTGTCAGAGCCATGGTTGGACACTGTGATGATGACTCTATCCAATCATGGCTTATTGCTCTTAGTCCCACCCCACACTATAAAAATATCCTTCCCATTGTGGCCATTTGCAGTGTGATATAGGTGTGGAGAGAGATAGAACAGGGCTCTGTTCAGTGCTACTAGAGATTTAGTGTGCTATAGTGTACTATTGTGATTCTATTGTTAGTTTAGAGTATCAGTTTAGTGTGAATCTAGTGATAATGCAGTTTGAGTAGTGGGCCCATTCATTTTTACTTTAGTGTCAGTTTAGTGTGAATCTATGGATAGTACAGTGTGAGAGTAGGGCGACTGTTCATTTTTAATTTAGTGTAATTTTATTTTGTCAGGGCAAGTTTCCTGCAGTATATTTTATGTGTTACTGCACATGTACCGAAGTATATTGCAGCGCATTATTGCAGTTTTACCAGAGTATATTTCAGTGCATTATTGCACGTTTACCGCAGTATATTGCAGTGCTTTAGTGCATGTTTACCGCGGTATATTTCAGTGTATTATTCAAGGTTTACTGCAGTATATTGCAGTGCATTACTGCATGTTTAACACAGTGTAATTCATTGCATTACTGCACATTTAATGCAATATATTTCAGTGCATTGGTGCATGTTTACCGCAGTATATAACAGTGCGTACTGTCCGTTTAATGCAGTACATTTCAGTACATTACTGCACGTTTAATGCAGTATATTTCAGTGAGTTATTGCAAGTTTATGCAGTACATTGCAGTGTGTTAGTGCACGTTTAACGCAGTATATTTCACTGTGATGGTTTCCATTTTTCCTGCAGTATATTGTAGTGTGTTACTGCCTGTTTAACGCAGCATATTTCAGTGCATTACTGCACATTTAACGCTGTATATTTTAGTGTGTTACTGCACATTTAATGCAGTATATTGCAGTGTGTTATTGCATGTTTAACACAGTATATTTCAGTGCATTATTGCAGATTTACCAAGGTATATTGCAGTGCATTAGTGCACATTTAACACAGTATATCTCAGTGCCAAAGTGCACGTATATTTTAGTGTGTTGGTGCTCGTTTGCCACAGTAAATTGCAGTGTGTTACTGCACATTTAACACAGTATATTTCAGTGCAATATTTCAGGTTTACTGCAGTATATTTCAGTGCATAACTACATTTAACACAGTATATTTAAGTGCGTTATTGTAGATATATTGCAGTGTGTTATTGCTCGTTTAATGCAGTATATTTCAGTGCGTTGGTTTCCTTTTTCCCTGCATTATATTTATATATATTATATTGCAGTGTGTTACTGCACATTTGAGGCAGCATATTTCAGTGCGTTATTGCAGGTTTACCGCAGTATATTGCAGTGCATTAGTGCACATTTAACACACTTCATTTCAGTGTGTTATTGCACGTTTAACACAGTATATTTCAGTGCAGTATATTTCAATGTGTTAGTGCACATTTACCGCAGTATATTGTAGTGCGTCAGTGCAGTTTTACTGCAGTATATTGTAGTGTGTCAGTGGAGTGAGTCTGTGTAGTGAGTTAAAGTGCACCAAACACCACTTTCCATTGATTAAAGTGCATCCACATAGACATTTCCCCGTCTTTATTACATTTTGTTAATAAGCCCCCCCCGCATGTCTGGGAGGCCAACAAGGAGAGGAAGATGTTCCCATGGCACTGTGATCAGTCCAGCAGCATCTGTGTCCACAGGCAAAGGTGAATATGGTCTGTTCTCAGGCAGGGCATCATTTTCTCAGTTTAGTGATGTTGCTCATGGTATCCAGCCATAGCATTCAGAGAAGGTGGTGGACTGGCTTACTAAACCATACTCATCCTCCTCATCCTCCATCACCAAAGCAGAGACTAGTGTTCAGTCCACCACATCTGCCAGAGTGGTTTATTCTGCCTCCTTGTCCACAGCTACTACTGCCATAGCCCCAGCATCAAGCATGGAGGAGTCAGATGCATTATTTGAACACAGCATCAGCTACTTATTCCTTGATAATGCACAGCCATTACTTGATTCAGATCCTGGTTCTGAGATTGAGGAAGGTAGGAACATTAGCCCACAGAGAGGGAAGAACACTGGTAAACAACAAATTGGCAGTCATGTTCTCCCAGCCGCAGCGTATTGCCAAGCTCCAGTAATGATGTGAATGGAGGGGATTATAATGATGAGGTCACTGATGCAACTTGGGTGCCAGAGAGAGCAGAGGAGGAAAGTGAGGGTGAGGCACAACTGCAACAAGGCAGCCATCATGGAAGAATAGAGAGCAGCCACCCTATTCCACCAGATTGAGGAGATGTCATCTCCCAGCCCACTTCCCACAGCTCAGCTGTCTGGGCCTTTTTTAGCACATGTGCAGCCGATCGCACTGTAATTTGCAAACTTTGCCTCAAGCAGATCAAACGTGTCAAAAACACCAGCTATTTAGGTACCACATGCTTGACAAGGAATTTAACCTCCCACCACAAAGGCAGGTTCCCAGTCACAATTTCTTTTCACATAAGGCCATTCCAGCTCTGTACCATCACGTTTAAGGCAATTTTGTGTCATTGTTGGGCAAGGCAGTTAGCTGCAAGGTCCATGTTACTGCTGACACATGATCCAGCAAGCATGGGCAGGGACGCTATATTTCATTCACAGCACACTGAGTAATTCTGCTTGCAACTCAGAAGGATGCAGGACAGGGCTCAGTGCTGCAGCTTGTGCCGCCACGTCTCTATACAGCTACTGGTGATAATGCGAGATTTGTCAGCTCCACCCCTATCCCATCCTATGAACCACCTGTACCCCCTAAGCATTCAAGGGGATATTCCATGAGTCAGGCTAAAAGGTGCCATGCAGTGCTTCAGCTGGTCTGTTTAGGGGACAGGAGCCACACCAGAGCAGAGATTCTTGCAGCTCTGCAGGGACAGGCCCAAAGGTGGTTCATGCCACACCAGCTAGAATCCAGAATGGTGGTGTGGCACAAAACTCCTGTCCGCCCTTAGACAGGGAAAGTTGACACATGTCTCATGCCTGGCACAAGTCCTCAGTTTGGTGGTGCAGCATTTCTTAAGCAGGTACCCAGGGTTGGAAGATCTGCTAAAGCAGGCCAGAAGAGTTTGTAGCCATTTAAGGCCATCATACACAGCCAGTACTCGGCTGGCTGAAATTCAGCCGGAATACCTCCTGCCCATAAACCGCCTGATTTGTGACATGCCCGCAAGGTGGAACTAGACTTCGGCACAAGCAGCAGAGGTCCGTCAACCAGTACCTGTGTGAGTATGGCAAAACAACAGGATCAGGCAAGCTCAGCTTTTTTCCCCAAGCCAATGGCTACTGATAAGGGATGCATGCACTGTACTGTCACCATTTGAGGATGCCACAAGGATGGTGAGCTGTGACAATGCATGCATCAGTGACACAAACCCTGTTGTGTTCCTGCTGGAGCAGACTCTATGTGACATTATGGACAGGGCACTCGAGGCAGAGCAGCGGGAGGAATAGGAGGTCTTCCTTTCCTCTCAAGGCCCACTTTATGCAGACACTATTCTTGCGAGGCCATACAACACACAAAAGGAGGAGGAGGAAGATTTTGGCAGTTTTGGAAGCATTTAAGCAGGGGAAGACATACATCAACCTTTAACAGACGGTTTCCCATCCCCTGAACCCTTGGGAGTAGTAAGTAACTGGGCAGAGGCAGTTCCACATACTGTAATCCTCAGTGACCCCGAGGAGTCTTCTTCTTATTCCTCCACAAACTGGTGATGCATGGGCTCCCTCATTCTTCAAAGCCTGTGAAAGGACCCGAGAATATGCCGCGTCAAGGAGAAGGGTCACTATTGGTTGGTAACCTTCCTTTACTACTGTTACAAGGGGAAAGTCTTGGAACTCACCCCGTCCCCACAGAGGGAGCAGACGATGAAAGTCGGGAGGACACCTTAACCACTTCAGCCCCGGAAGGTTTTGCAGCTTTAGGACCAGAGCACTTTTTGCGATTCGGCACTGCGTCGCTTTAACTGACAATTGCGCGGTCGTGCGACGTTGTACCCAAACAAAATTTGCGTCCTTTTTTTCCCACAAATAGAGCTTTCTTTTGGTGGTATTTGATCGCCTCTGCGTCATTTCTGATCGCCGCTATAAACAAAAGAATAGCGACCATTTTGCAAAAAAAACCAAATTTGTTACTTTTTGCTAAAATTCAAATCCAAAAAAAAAATATAAAAAAACATTTTTTTTCACCGTTTTTGGCCGATTTATATTCTTCCTCATATTTGCGATAAAAAAAATCGCAATCGGCGTTTATTGATTGGTTTGCGCAAAAGTGGCCGCGTTTACGGATGATGACAATTCATTTCTGGGGTTTTTATTTTTTTTTTATTTTTTACTAGTAATGGCGGCGATATGCGATTTTTAGCGGTACTGCGATATTTCAGCGGACATGTCGGACATTTTTGACACATTTTTGGGACCAATGACATTTATTCAGCGATCAGAAATTTAAATGTCCACTGATTACTGTATAAATGTCATTGGCAGTGAATGGGTTAACCTGGGGGGGGAGAGCTAGGGGTTAACTGTGTTCCCTGGGTGTGTTCTTACTGTGGGGGGGTTGGGCTACTATGGGCATGAGAGATCTAACTGATCCCAGTGACAGGGATCAGTAGATCACCCATGCCCCACTGACAGGGCGGGGAACCGCCGTGTTTACATCGGCGGTTCCCCTTCTTTTCCCTGTAGCCACTCATCGCGGCTCGCCGGCGGACATCGGGTCCGCCCGAGCCGCGGGCACTTGGTGGCCAAAATGCGAATCGCCGTATATTTACGGCGATTCGCGCCCAGCTCCCCGACTGCCGCCGTGAATACACGGCGCGCGGTCGGGAAGCAGTTAAAGATGAGTTTATGTAATGCTTTATGTGATGCTTTTCAAAATTCCTTTAGTCCTCAGCACCCAGGGCTGTCAGCTTCCACATCCCATCAGCATTGTCTGCATCATATGGTGGGAGATTATCTAGGGACAAAAACAGACATGGATAGCTTTCCAGTTGACAATCCACTGGGTTACTGGGTCAAGAGAATAGACCACTGGCCAGAATTTGCTCAGTATGCAATTGAGCTGCTGAGCTGCCCTGCATCCAGCGTGCTTTCCGAATGGGCATTCAGTGCTGCCGGAGGTTTTGTCACAGATAAGAGAGTGCATCTGTCCACAGACTCCGCAGACCAGCTGACATTTATTAAAATGAATCTGTCCTGGATTAGCAGCACTTATCAAGCCCCTGATGTTGATGTCACTGATTAAGTGCTTTCTGGACCTGGAATCGACTATCTAGGCTGCTCAGCTTTGTGGGTGTTGATTTCATCTGAAAGACTTTTTTTGGTGTAGGTTTCATGGGCACAATTAACATAACATTTTTCCTCACCTGTTTGACAGGTGCATATCATTTCAGTTTTTCACAGCAAGGCCAATTCTTTCTTTCATCAAGATTAAATCTATAGGGTCACAGTGTGAAGGCACCACCAACACTCAAAGTTCAAATTTTCCCGCACCTGTTACTTCTATCCATAGTCTGCGAAAGAGAAACCAGAATGTATCCAAAATATCTCTAATCTTATCCAAGTGCACTAAATAGTGGCCTCATCATACAGACTGCCTACCCAAGCTGTTGTTTATAAAATAAAGAAAGCTTGCAAGGAAAAATGACATTTTTTTTAGCTATAAATGTCATTGCTAGCAGCAGGTTCTATACAAGTACAGATGTGCCACTTTACAGGCAGAATAAGGGGACCCCCAGGCACAATATTTAAAGGAATTTTTCATTTTTATTGTTATTTCTCATTTTTATTGTTTCACTTTAAGCATCTGTAAATCACTTTGTATTTAACCACTTGCTTACTGGGCACTTAAACCACCTTCCTGCCCAGACCAAATTTCAGCTTTCAGCGCTGTCACTCTTTGAATGACAATTGTGCGGTCATGCTACACTGTATCCAAATTAAATTTTCATAATTTTTTTCCACAAATAGAGCTTTCTTTTGGTGGTATTTAATCAACTGGGTTTTTTATTTTTTGCTAAAAAAAGAAAAAGACTGGACATTTTGAAAAAAAAGGTTTCATAGTTTGTTATAGAATTTTGCAAACAGGTAATTTTTCTCCTTCACTGATGTGCACTGATGAGGCTGCACTGATGGGCACTGATAAGCTCCACTGATGGGCACTAATAGGCTGCACTGATAGGCACTGATAAGACGGCACTAACGGGCACTGATGCGTGGCACTGATAAGCATTGATGAGGCGGCACTGATAGGTGGCACTGATGGTTGGCACTGATGGGCGGCACTGAAGGGCACTGATAAGCAGCACTGATGGGTGACACTGATGGGCACTGGTAGGTTACATTGGTAGGCAGCACTGATCGGTGGCACTGATGATGAGGCACTGATGGGCATTGATTGGCAGCACTAGTGGGCATTGATAGGTGGCACTGGTGGGCAAAGGTAGGTGGCACTGTGAGTTCTGGTAGGTGGCATGGTGGGCACTGGTAGGTGACACTGGTGAGTACTGATAGGTGGCAGGTGACACTGATGGGCACAGGTGAGGCAGCCATGGCTCTCTGTGTGAGGAACCAATGTCACTCTGACAGAAGCTGGTGATGGGCTTTTTATCCTAAATATAGATTACCGATCTTTTGCTTACATCACATGATCAGCTGTCATTGGCTGACAACTGATCACGTGGTATGGGGCCTGGGTCGGTCCCTTACTCTGATCTGTGATCAGCCAAGTCCCATAGACTCGGTGATCACAGAACACACTGCAGGGACACGGTGACGACGCATGCTTGGGAGGACGTTCATGGATGTCCTTCCGGCACTTAAGGCCCTCACCGTAGCCGTCTTTTGGCTCTAGCGCAGGCGAGAAGGGGTTAAAAATTATGTTTGTAGCAAACTTTGTGTTCATAGGGTAGTACCTGGACCCCCATACCCTTTGTATGCCCAATTACTTGCAGATAAGCCTTCAAAATGGGCACTTCTGATTTCTCCAGTTCGGGTCCGATAGATTTCAATGGGGTTCGTTATTCAGTTCCAAACTTTTACGATGTTCAAAAGTTTTGCCGTGAACTGAACCAGGGGTTGCTCAGCACATGTTTACTATTTATGCCTCCATACTAAACTGGCAAGCCGTCATAAGTATATGGTGAAATGGGAAAGGGACTTGGGAGAGGACCTGGAAATGGAATATTGGTACCAAATATGCAGGGCCATCTTTAATATTGGCTGGACCCTGGGCAAATATTTTCTTGCCCCCCCCCCCATGCAATTTCACTCTCCACCTGCTCTGAGACATACAATATATAGCAACTAGACTCAAAATCAGTTTACTGAATCAGATCAGCAGTGGTTTTGATTGGTTGCCAGAGGTTACAGCATATCATTACCACTTACTGACTGGCTGCTAGAGGTTACAGCACATGCTTTCTGCTTGTTTGGTTGCTAGAGATTACTGTACATCAATACTGCTCACTGATTGGTTACTAGAGGTTACTGCACATCATTACTGCCCACAGATTGGTTGCTAGAGGTCACAGCACATCATCTCCTCACGGCCTGCACACCATGGACTGGGGAGCGCAAAGTCGATTTCCTGACACCACAGAAATGTGCTGCCCTTTAGCAGATACACAGCAGTGGCATCAATTATTAATGACACCCTCATGCATCTGCTGACATGTGCTGTGGAATTTCAAGCATGCCTTTGTCTCCCCAGTGGGCAGCATCCAGTATAGGTGATGGTGAATATGACCTCGGGGGGGCATTATATACATATGAATTCCACCTTTGTTTACATATCAGCACAGCTGGACACCACTATGTACATATGTATGCTGCCACTATTTACATATCAATGCCAGTTATTTACATGTAAACATAGGGTCTGCAGGTGAGTCATCTGTACACAACAATAGGGCAGAGTTGGGCAGCTTTAATAGCAGCACTTAGATACCGGGACACAGCACAGGTCTAAAAGTTCAAGGGACACGGGAATTTAAACCAGGATAGTTGGCAAGTATGAGGCAGCTGCTTTGGGCCCCACAACAATGACAGGGCCCAGGGCAGCTTCCCCTTTTGCCCTGCCTTTAAGATGGCCCTGCAAATATGGGAAACCAATGCACTTTGTTCTATTAACACCACAGCCGTAGAATCCAACTACAAACTACTAATTTGGTGGTACAGGGTGCCCCAAAGATTAGCTAAATTTGCTCCCACATTGTCTGCCAACTGTTTTTGTAGCTGCCAAAAAACAGTAACAATATTACATATTCAGTGGACCTGCCCCAAAATTTAGTACTTTTGGATGGAGTCTACCAATTGGTTTACTGTCCTCAGATTAAGTATTCGCAAAGTACCAAAGGAGACCTTACTGACTCTAAATCCACCCTACAATTGCTAGGCAGTTTCACCACTTGACATTCTTATCTACAGCAGCCAAACATTGACAAAAGTGTGGTGGTCTTCCATGCCAACAACTGCTTATGTGAAACCAAAAATTGGCTGTGGTACTGAATGACAAGACACATAAGATAGAAAACACTTTATCACCATGGATTGAACAGGTCCTTATTACGCCACCCCTGGTTTTGCCCCCCATGTGTGTGAGTCTCACACTGGAGTTTTTCTTGGCATCCCCTTCTACATATTATTTCTTCTTTCTTATACTTTCTCTTTTTGCTCTTAATCCAGGGACCACGTAAGTGGAGTGACCTACTTTAATTTACAACTACAGCATTACTTCCATGCCATACCATGCCATACAAAAAGGGAAAAACACTGTTGCTATAACTGTTTAACATAAGTGAGCTGGAGTTATGCTTTAAATTGATAGTCACTTATGTAAAGTCAATCCATATCTAATAGTCCATCTAACACTACCTTCTCCAGACAATGCTTCTGCCTATGAATGTTTCTGTTGCTCCTTCCAAGATAAAGGACCCCCCCCCCCCCCAAGACAAGGAGTGTCTTACTGGCCAGGTCGCCAGGTGAACACAACTTCTGCATTTGGTACTCTTTCTTTTTGAATATAGATATACTTTAAAAAGAGCAAAGGGGTGGGACAAAACTCTATTCAAATACTGTGCTACCACCATATTACTACAGGCACTGCTTTTAAAGAAAAAAGCCTCAACTAACTAGGAACCTCAGCAGCACTAACACCAGGGATGGGTATAAGGGATAGGGATAGGGATGGGTATAAATTCCACCCCCATTGCATACTCTCGATCTTGTATTTTTAGAACTTAAATCTATGCATTAAGGTAAAAAACCTTCTGCAAGCAGCTTCCCCCTCCAGACCCCCCCCCCCCTTATACCTACCTGAGCCCAATCTCGATCCAGCAATGTACTCCTTATTGGACAGAGAGGCAGCAGTGAAAGCCATCAATCATAGCCAGTGAGAAGGGAGTAGGGGGTGGGCCAAGGTATGTTCTATGTGTCAATGGACACACAGAGATGGCTTGGGGGGGGGGGGGCGAGCATACATGTATGCCCCCATAGTGTGCCTCATGGATTGGGATAGAGGGCAGTATCAAAAAGAAATAGCAATCATTTTTTATACTTTTTCAGCACAAAGTAAATCCAACACTCCCCATCCAGTGGAAGAAATACAGTATATAGCAGTGGGCTTTATGGAATGCTTAGCGCACCATGAATGAACTCATAGAATGTTCCCTGTTGGCTTATAAGCTTATACAGTATGTTCTTACTGTCTAAAAGGGGAGAAACCAAAATAAAAAAAAATCAAACATGAAATAATAATTCCAGGCATGGTTATTTTGACATAGTTATATTTGTCCAGCTTGGCATGAGCTCCATTCAGATAATGTTTTGCTTTTTCTCAATGACTGTAAAGCCTTTTCTGGTTGGACAAAGTGGAGAGCCTGACATAACCTGCCAGACTCTCCACCTTGTCCAATCAGAGAACGCTTTAAATTCATTGAGAGCATGCAAAGCAATCTTTGAATGGTGTCCATGCCAAGCGGACTACCTGCAGTGTTTACAATGCAACAGGACAGCTGCTCAGCGTGGGACCCAGAAACAAGTGGAAAGCACTGGAGTAGCGGTGTCACAACCAGTGTTTTCCAGCTTCTATTTCCCATAGGTATGGTATATGCTTAGTTACATTGGTCCACACTGGACCAATATGTACAAATATTCATACCTGATATTCATCTTTAGTTACTGTAAATTCATGAAAAATATAATTATCTCAGAATATAATTGCTAAAGCTTATCTGCAACAATTCATTTAGTTTCTCATTCAGGGTAAGAAAACTTTCCATACGGATTTCTATGAACTTAGTAAGTATATGGTTTAAGAAACGTTCTCTCCTCTGCATTTTCTTTCAGCAACACTATACCATACAGACGTCTGAGGATTTAGAGCTCACAAAAGACAACCTGTTGTTTCTTTCTTTCCAAGCCACAGAAGATAATCTTATAATAGCCTTTTAGCCATGTAATTTTGAACTTACAGAACAAAGAAATCCAGACCCCGGTGTGGTGTCCAGTCCCAGCAGCAGTCTTGTAATAGAGATCATATAATCTTTCACAAATGACTATGAAAAGAAAGCAAAAGTTAGTGTGTGGGTTGTAATTGTTTTGTAAAGAAAAGTGAAGCAAACTTTGTTGGAACTTTTTTTTATCTCAAAAAGCAGATATGATGTGATTATTTCCTAGTGACATATCAAAGGCCATAGGAGGTAAATATTGCATTCAAATCTATATCAAAAAGATTAATGAACCAAATAAGTTGAAGTCAGATATGAATGTGAGTGTAAGGAAGTATGAGGTTATTATCTTGTAGAGATCAAAAGCACCTTACTGAAGCATTGTACGATCATGCAAGTTTGAGACATATAATGTGTTACTTCCTGCTATGTGTGTAGCTTACGCAATAAGGAGACCAATTATTTCATCTGTTTAGTGATAAATTACTACCTATAGCAACTGAAGTATACATAAACCGTAACAATGAACTTCTTTTATTTGTTCACTTTTTGCCTGTTAGGGCTCATTCATATGGGTGTTTACACCTAGTCAGTGAATAGGCCGTCTTTAAAGTAGCTGGAGACTCCAGGTGCTGAATGCAAGCAGCCCATTCATTTCTATAGGAACACAGTGGCTACATGGACACAGCTGATTGTCCAACTTTGACAGACATGTGGGAGTAGATGTGTGGCTCTGAATGCACACTTTCTGCATTCAGGGCTACTCACCTGAACCCACATAGCTGTCCGATTAGGATGGGTGGCTGTGAATGTGCAGCCATTAAGTTCCCATAGACATGAATCAGATTCTTGCATTCAGTACCTGATGGCTCCTGCTTAAAACACCTACTCCAGGATAATAGGTGTACAGGCCTGTGTGAATGAGACCTAATATATTATTGGAAGCATGTTGTTTTATCTTCTCCGAAAACTGTTCATCTTGTCAGAAATTCAAAGTGGTCTAGTGGCCTCGGCACCTTTCCTGTATTATTTTAAAGAGACCTCCTACTTTTTTCATCTCAGACTACAAAAGGATTAGCCTTTATGTTGAAGAGATCTGAGAATGAGTGGTTCAGTAGTTTAGCAAAGGACACTGAAACTGCCATCACCACTCAGTCCATAAAAATGCTGTGTGTTATCATCCCACAACAGGGCGAAAGGTTTAAGTGCATTTCTTGCAGATCATTTCCATACTTTTACTCTATTAAGGAATGAGACATCTGGAAATGTGCATGCATTGCAGGGATATACTTAATATTTTTTGCCTTAGCATATGCTTTGATCTTAGAGATTTTAATAACACGAATGAGCAAATGACATTTCCCTGTGTAGCTCCAGAATAATGAAATGACTGCCAGCAAGTGGTTGAATCTCTCAGTAGCAAGAAATAACAGTCATTCATACAGCTTAGCCCTAAAGTCATTTGGAGACACCCTACATGAAACAGTTACTTTCTGCAGTAACACGCTGTACAAACACCCCAAGGCAAGCACCCTAAATGCCTTTGCCAGTTATATTAAAGTAAAAAGACTTCACTAGAACAGTGGTTATAATTAGATATTTTAACCACTTCAGCCCCGGAAGGATTTCCAGCTTTAGGACCGGAGCCCTTTTTTCAATTTGGCACTTCGCCGCTTCAAATGGTAATTGCGCGGTCATGCAATGCAGTAGCCAAACGAAATTTGTGTCCTTTTTTTCCCACAAATAGTGGTATTTTCTTTTGGTGGTATTTGTTCACCACTGCGCTTTTTAATTTTTGCGATATAAACAAAAATATAAAGGAAATTTTGAAAAAAACTGATATTTTCAACTTTATGTTATTACAAAAATACAATAAACTAAATTTTAGTCATAAATTTTTGCCAAAATGCATTCAGCCACATGTCTCGGGTAAAAAAAAAGCCAAATCGCGTATATTTATTGCTTTGCGCAAAAGTTATAGCGTCTACAAACTAGGGTACATTTTCTGGAATTTCCGCAGCTTTTATTTTATGACTGCCTATCTCATTTCTTGAGGTGCTAAAATGGAGGGGCAGTACAAACCTCCCCCAAATTACCCCATTTTGGAAAGTAGACACCCCAAGGAATTTGCTGAGAGGCATGTTGAGCCCATTGAATATTTTATTTTTTTGTCAGAAGTGATTGAAAGATGACCAAAAAAAAAAAATTACACAAAGTTGTTACTGAAATGATATATTGCTCACATATTCCATGGGTATGTGTGGAATTACACCCCAAAATACATTCTGCTGCTTCTCCTGAGTACGGGGATACCCCATGTGTGAGACTTATTGGGAGCCTATCCTCATACGGGACCCCGAAAACTAATCACCACCTTCAGGATTTCTAAGGGCAAAAATGTATGCCTTCACCCCACACTACCTATCACAGTTTCGGAGGCCATGGAATGCCCAAAAAGCACAAACCCCCCCCAAATGACCCCATTTTGGAAAGTAGACACCCCAAGCTATCTGCTGAGAGGCATGTTGAGTCCATGGAATATTTTATATTTTGCCACAAGTTTCGGGGAAATTACTTTTTTTTTTTTTCACAAAGTTCTCACTAAATGATAAGTTACCTGAACATGCCATGGGTATATGTGAAATTACACCCCAAAATACATTCTGCTGCTTCTTCTGAATATGGGGATACCACATATGTGAGACTTTCTGGCAGTCTAGCCGCGTACGGGACCCCAAAATCCAATCACCGCCTTCAGGCTTTCTAAGTGCGTAAAAAGGTGATTTTACTCCTCACTCCCTATCACAGTTTCGGA
>BLSH010406090.1:159737-200618 GCA_018402905.1 Glandirana rugosa
CTACCTCTTCTCAACTCCGTTTCGATTGACGAACGAATTAGACATCCATCACCACTCACCCTTCCTTTTTCAGAAAGTCCTGGAACAGACACCCCTCTCCTTCCGGACACCTCCCCAGTTTGTCGACTCTCTTGGTAACCTCGGGAAACCCATAGGTCCTCGACTTTCGACCCACAACAACTCGGACTCCTTTATCTCCCACAGGTGTATATCGGTCCACGAATCTACACTTTTCGCCTTCGAAGTCGTCGAAAGACCAGAGGGAGGTTCGGTTCTGTCACAGAAAATACTCGTTTAATACAGAGTCTATTACTCCCTACAGAGCCTCGAACGTTACATCATTCAACCTATTAGATAATCCACGACGGTATCTTCAAAGGTCGAGCTTTAATCTTATTGATCTTCTCACAGGCCTTCCTCTCCCCACAGACAAGGTCCTGAAAGACTTTTTCCTTCCCACTCACCACTACCTACAGATTAAGCAAGCAGTTAGCTTTGCCTCAACTCTTCTCCATCCTAAAGCCCCTCATCCCCAATCACTGCTCCTGGACTTTTGGATATCCAAGGGAACCTCCAGAATCTCAGACATCTTCAAGCCTCTAAGACAAACCCTGTCTTCCTCTAGATCCACTACCGGCATTGCATCCAAATGGAATAAAGACCTAAACTCCCCGGATGCTTTCAATACCATTCTGCGAGGCTTCCATTCCACCTGCAAATACATAGCCAACAAATTCTGGAGGGAGCAGCAGCTGAAAATAACCCACAGAGCCTACGTCCCCTTCGTTCCGAGATCTCAAAACCCTGAATCTACTCTCTGTCCGCTATGTAATGCCCAAAGACCCTCCCTCCTGCACAGACTGTGGGAATGCCCTCAGGTGGCCTCCTTCTGGAGGGACATTGAAACCTTCACCAATCAAGTTACAGGAGTGTCCCCACATGGGCTTATTTACCCTCTCCTTTTTGGCAATCTAGAGACAATAACTTATACTTTGCCCAAGGGACATCCTCAACTCCATCCCTTCTACTATAACAAACCATGGATCGCATCATGCTACATGGCAGCCAGAAGGGCTATCCTTCGGCGATGGATATCTCCAACCCCTCCCTTGCTCAAGGAGGTAATAACAGATCTGACCAAGTTAATGAAAATCGAGAAGTCCTACTGTGATACTCACCGGTTCTCGCGAAAATGGTCCTCTTTCATTGATTACCATCCACATCTTTTTGACAAAGATACCTACCTGGACGCCCTAGCGCCCATCTCTGGAAACGAGTAGAGACTTTCTCTATGGAGCCTCGGAACCCAAGATTTAGGACTATACACGTAATAAAGGCGATAACACCATCATCTTTTCTCCAGGCCTGACATACCCCTCTCCACGTCATGATTCTACGTCATTTGAAACCGAAGATGAGCATACTACTCTACAATTTCTTGGACTACATGAGCCCCCCTCACCCCACCCCCCCCTTTTTTTCCCTCCCCCCCTTTTTCCCGCCCTTCCCCTACCCTGTAAGTTCTGAGTCCTCCAGGTTTGGACCGCCTTTCTTTCCAGCCCTCTTCAATTTATCTCATGGACATACTAGTTCTTTTTGATGTAAAGGGCCAACTATAATTGTACCGTCTGTTATTGCATAATACCTTGTAATGTTTATTTTGAAATATGCAGAAATGCAAAAACTCAATAAATTCTTGTTTAAAAAAAAAAAAAAAAAAAAAAAAAAAATAAAAAAAAAAAAAAAAAAAAAAAAAAAAGATGGAAGGAAAATGGTAACAGTGAGGGAATTTGAAAAAAAAACAGCAGATGTGTAAAGGACAGCAAAATTATTATTCAAAATGCAGCACCACTCTTCTCCCAGGTATACCTACTTATACTTTATAATAACTTCTTTCAGCCTGCTTAGAAATAAAATGAACAAGAGTGAAGTACAAGGTATGCAGATCTGTTAAGATTATTCACAAACTACTGAACTGCTTGCTAGAAGTAGACGATTTAGTGCTCTAGACTTAAAGAACAGGTACCATCAAGTATTTTATTGTCACAAATAAGAAGCATACATTGACATAACAAGTACAATCAATACTCATAGCCCTTGGTAAGGGATAGAAAAGGTGATACAGCAATAGCACAGTAAATCATTTAGCCATGCAGTGCATGGAATGCTTTGAATGCACATATGGGCTGGCGTCCAGGTCAAAGCCCATGGAGGGTTTGTGGCTTGTCATTTAGGATATTGAGAGGGCTCAGTCATGAGTAGAGGAGAAGTACCAAAGAGGTAGGAATGTTTATAGAGATAGGGGGAATGAATAAAGTAGTAGTAGGAATGGAGTAAGAGGGGAGAGAGAGGAAGAGAGAGAAAGAGAGGGATCCCGGGGGGAAGTTGGCAAGGATCTTACAGGAGTTAGGAAGTGTCTGGTAGGTGGTTAGCTCCAAGTGTACTGTGGCAAGTAGTTCAAGGGGTTAACAATGTGTTGTCAAGGTTTGGGGGAATAAAATGGTTCATCCAAGGTTTCCATATTCGTTTGTATTTGGGGATTTTGTCTAGGATGACCACCTCAATTCTACCATGGATTGTAGCTCTGGTGACCCTATTTTAGGTTTCTACAATATTGAGATGCAGGGTTTTTCAAGATTTTGCTATGGTCTGTTTGTCTGCAGTGGTGACTTGTAGGAGATGTTTGAATTGGGTCTTTGTTATCTCAGCAGGTTTTCTGTTGAGTAGGGCTATGGCCGGGTTTAGATCCAGAGGACTGTTAAACAGTGTAGATAATATGTCAAAGATTTCTGTCCAAAATGATATCACTAGAGGGCATGTCCACCAAAAAAGAGGGAATTGTAAGTACAGGAAATTGGAGATTTGTGCAGGGACTAAATATCACCTCATTAGTACTTTGTAATTTGTTTCTGGTGCTGTTATATTTTGAGAGGAGGATTTGGTGGCTTCCCAAATGTCTGACCATTCTTTTTGGTTTAGTTGTACACCTAAATACCTTTCCCATTTAGCTACATATGAGATTGAGGCTAATGGTATGGAATTGAGCAATTGAACATAGAGATTAGAGATTAAATCTCTGGCATGGGGGTCCTTATGGTAGGGGTGTTCAACAATTGTCATAGCTGGTAACTATGAGTCTCCAAGTAGGCAAGGGGTGAAGAAGTGTTTCATCTGTAGGTAGCGGAAAATCTCAGTATTGGGTAAATCATGTGTTTCGCTTAGAGAGGAGAGCGTTTTGTAGGTGTCTGGTGTGGTAAATGAGTGAGCTCAGAAGAGGTTAGCTGCGGACCATCTGTTGAATTAGACAGGAGATGCCCAGACCGGATAAAAAGCCAGATTGCGTAAATAAGATAGCATTGGGTTGTGGGGGGATTGTAGCCCCGATCTATTTTTAAGCCTGTCCCACAGGCGCAAATGGTGGGAGGTAATTGGGTTGTGAACAGTCCTGCGGTCATTCAGATGTAGCCACAGTAAGTTAGCCACAAACAGTTGGTCGCAGTCTACTGATTCCAGCAATACCCATAGCAGCATTTTACGGGTAGCATGATATTTGGGCAATTGGGCTATTTGTGCTGATGATAGTATTTTGTGAAGTCAGGGACTCCTAAGCCTCCCCGGTTTTGGGAGAAAATAGGATGTGTTCATTGATTCTGGGTCTAGATTTGCCTCAAATATATTGGAGTGTACGCCTTTGTAGGATCCGGAGAAAGTGTGATGGGATGGTAATTGGAAGTACTCTGAATAAATATAGTATCTTAGGCAGGATGGTTATTTTGACTGCCGTTATTCTACCCATCCATGCCAAGGGTAACTTTGACCAGGAGGACATAAGATGTGTCAGGTGGGTTAGTATTGCTGGGTAATTTGAGGAGTATAGTTCTGTCGGATCAGCTGAGAGGTGAATGCCTAGGTATTGAATACTACATGAGGACCATGGGAAGGGAAGGACTTGTTGAAGTTGGGACAAGAGGGTTGTGCTTATTGATATATTAAGTGCTTTATATTTTTGTGGGTTTACTATGAGGCCTGAGATAGCAGCAAATTCATTGAGGGTTTTAAGGAGTTTAGGGGGGCAGAGAGAAATAGGAGGATATCGTCTGTGAATAGGCAGAGTTTGTGCTGATGTCCTCTTAGTTCGATGGCCTTTATGTCGGGTTTGAGCGGATCAACTGCACTAAAGGCTCTATGGCTAGGCCGAAAAGCAGTGGGGAAAGTGGGCATCCCTGGCGGGTTCCTCTTTGAACTGGTAAGGGATCAGACTTATACCCTGCATGTCTGATATGGACCATTGGGGAGGTGTATAGTGATGTTATCCAGGTTAGGAAATGGGGTCCAAAGCCCCAGTGTTGTCAGATATGGCCATGATAGGGTGTAAAAGGCTTCCCTGATGTCCAGTGATATGAAGCAGGTGGGGATTTTGCATGTACGGGCCACATGGCCAATCATAAAACCCACTTGATTCTTATGGATCACAGATCCAATGATCTAGTTTAGGCGAATATAGAGAATTTTAGCCAAAAGCTTGATATCTAGGTTGAGTAGCGATATGGGGCAGTAATTGGCCCAGGAAGAGTCATCGGAGTGTGGTTTTGGTCACACGGAGATGATGGCAGAGAGGGAATCGGGTTGAAAGGAATTGTCTTGAAGGATCGCATTAAAGGCGTTCATTAGTAAGGGAGTGAGGAGATCAGCGAAGTGTTTGTAGTATGCAGCTGTAAAGCCACCTGGGCCTGGACGTTTATTCGGTTTGAGAGATTTGATAGCAGTGGTTACTTCCTGGATAGTAATGGTCTGTTCAAGGGAGACTCTTTGTGAAGCTGATAAGGTAGGGAGGGTAATATTGGAAAGGAGAGCCGAAGCTTGGGCTTCGTCGAAGGTGGACTTGGCGTTATAGAGTTCAGAGAGGTGTTTGCGGAAATGGGTCAGAATTCTTAGAGGGTTGCTGGTATATGTGTCCTTAGATGTTTTGATGCAAATAGGTTTGTGGGGTTGGTCCAGTTTGCGTAGGGACAGGTGTCTGGTTTGTTACCTTTCATGTAAAATTTGTGTCTACTTCTATGTAGGAGTTTTTCCGCTGATTCAGTTAGGTAAAGATCCAGTTCCAATTTGGATTTCTCGAAAGCTTGTTTATGGTGTGTGCCCTAAGGAAGGCATCATCTAGGTGTTTATATAAAGTGTATCTTTCCTTTTTGAGGTATGAGGCTTTGCTAATGAGAGCTCCCTCTATCAAGGGTTTAATGGCCTCCCAGAGGGTCAGGGGTGTGATGTGATCAGAATAATTATTGGTGATATAATCTTTTATGGCTAATGCAATGTCTATTCTGTGTGTGGGGTGAATAAGGAGAGTGTTGTTGAGGCACCATGAGCGGTCAACTTGTTTGGGAATCAAGGATTTGATGGTGGTGATCACAGCATTATGGTTGGTTCACGGAAATTATAGGATGATTGAGGACAGAAGAGCTGGTGCTGTCCCAGTGTTGATCAAAATATGGTCTATGCGTGATGAGACCTTATGGGGATGTGAGTAAAAGGTATATTGATGTCTTGTGGGGCTGGCTTCCCTCCAGGAGTCAAGAAGGGAGTGCTTCAGTGGTGTTTCTTTAAAGGAGAGTTTGTTAGGACTAGATGTAGGAGAGAAGGATGATTTGTCTAGAAAGGGGTAGACCACCTGGTTAGAGTCGCCACCTATCACTAGCGTCCCTTATTTGTGTTGATCGATAACACGTATAAGGTGAGTTAAAAAGGAGGTGGGTTTCTGTTTGGGGCATAATAAGATACCACTGTAATTGCATCTTCAAGAAGATGTCCTGTCAGGATGAGGTATCTGCCTTCAGGATCTTTAATTTGTTTGCTCAGGGGGGGCGCTGTCCAGTGAAAGGCAATTAGAACCCCTCTTTGCTTGTTGTTTGCTGAGAAAACCTGAGGATACATCTGGTGAAAGAACTTGGGAGTATGTTGTTGGGAGAAGTGAGTCTTCTGCAGGCACACCATGTGAGTTTTGGAAGAGGCGAAAGAACGAAACGCTTTAACCCCTTTTTCGGGGATGTTAAGCTCTTGAATCTTAAGAGTGAGTACATTTAGGGGAGCCATTGCAGTTATTTAAAATAGGGTAGCATATATGTATATCCTGAAGTTGACCAGTTCCGCCGGGAAGGGCAAAGAAAGCGAGGGGGTAAAGAGAGGAAACCTCAAAGGTGGAGGTGGTAGTAGCGTGGGATGGAGTGCCATTGAGAGCAGTTGATTTTGGAACAGGTGGGAAGGCACAGTTTTCAAACCGAGCGAAAAAGTGGACTGCTCGGTAGGAGAATTTCTCCGGAGAGGGTCTATCGGAACCCCTACAGACAAAAGTGGTGGCAGCAGTAACTGTTGAGGAGGATGCATCAGCTGTAGAAATACTTTTTCTAGTTTGTGGTATATATTGGAAGCTGGGGTGATACTTTGGTAGTGGGGGTAGTGGGTGGGGTGAGTGTATTGGGTAAAGGAGAGCTTAAACATGGAGTGGTCCTATTAGAGGGTCAGCTGGCCTCAGCTGTACCCAAGACAGTATAGAGGCAGGTAACTTTGTGAAATAACAAGCCATATTTAAGAGTAGCTTACAATTAGTGAAAATCAGTAACTCAGGGATTGATTAAGGAACAGTTCAATAACCTGAATAGGCTCGGAGCATGAACCATGCTTTGAGTGAGTAGCAGGGCTCAGGGAGTTGGTGGATATATGCTCCTTGTCTGGGAGTCCCCATATGTAGGTGTAAGGCTTCAAGGGGAATGCAAGCTTACCATTGTGATCGGTGTGGTTACACCTTACCTTTTAGTAGTAATTATTTACAAGAGGTAGGGGGCTAGCAGTCAAGGGAGCAATAGGTTGTCATTATGAGAAATATAACAGCAACAAATCAAACAGATAAATGAGATTATATTTAAACCTGAACATCATAAGGCCCACAATTTGGTTGTTTTGGCCAGAGGTTTGTATACATAGGGATTAGAGTTGGGTTACGGCCAAAGGGCAGCTGAGCACTAGTAAGAAGGTGAATCTGGTAGGCAAGTATAGTTGGGGTGTCTGACGCGGTAAGGCCCATGGTGTCAGCACTTGGTCTTCTCAGTCATTAGCTGTAGTGTAGATCCCTGGGGTAGGGGTCTAATGTTTGACATCAGACAAGTGTGGGACTTCCCAGTGTATAAGGAATAGAACAGTGGGACAAAGTGAAGGAATAATGTATAACTGTCCGTGGTAAGAAGGCATGGAAATGCCAAACAACCTGGAAAGTGGAAAGCTCCCTATTGGATGGAAAATGGAGCTATATGGAGGTTGTGTAGATTTACCTCAGTCCATGGGGTCAGGGAGAGCCATACTTGGAGAGGCAAACCTGCCAGGCTTGTGGATATTATGTTCATCAGCTGCAGAAGTAGAGGCTTGATCCTTCTGTGGAGAACTGGAGGCAGAGCATCATCATTGGCGTTGGTCCTTCGGATTTAAAAACGGAGTAGTGAGGTGCAACTCCTGAAGAAGAGACTGGAGGTCCTCCTGGGATTTACAGATGTGCTTGCAGCCTTCAAATGTGAACCTGAGGGAGAAGAAACCCCAGGTATAGGTGACATGATGGGCTTGCAGCACCTGGAGCTGTCGCTTCATTGCTCGTCGCTTGGATATGGTGGTGGGCGACTGGTCTGTGAATAGCTGATAAGGCAGTACAGCCTGCCCTCCTGTACTGGGCCCAGACCCCATCAGTTCAAGAGGGGGGCCCGGGCACCTACTGAGCAGGCGGTCCAACTGTACTGTCTTTGTCACGTACCTGGTGGACGAGTCTGACTTATGCAGGGGACAACCTCTGGTTCGAGAACCCCTGGTATTGTAGACACTAGAGCACAGGGGGGCACAAGAATTGGACTTGATCACTGGTGGTAGGTGAGGGTCCACTGAAGCTCATGCAGGCAGAAGAATGGTGGTGCGGTCTGGGTCGGTAACAGGCTGGCGGAGCAGTACAAGTGGATCAGGCAGGCGGGTCCTCAGGTACAAGCAAGGTCGGCAATGTGCGGGCAGTGGAGGTACAAGGGAGTAGGCAGAAGAGTAGTCGTAGACAGGCCGGGGGTCAGGGCAGGCAGAGAGCAACAGAGTCCAAGGAAAGCCGGGGTCACAGGTACAGGAAAGTTTCTCAGAGTAAATGCAGGGGTCACAGGGTACAGGAACGCTGTAGAACGGACAGCACCGATTTCAGGGTGCTGTCAGCTTAACTCCTTGCAGACCGCCGATCGGCAATTGACGGCGACAAGGTGGCTCGTGAGCGCAAATCGCTGTCATACGACGGCGGCCGCGCTCACGAGCCTAGTGCGTGCGCACGCCGCTGGAGGCGCGCCCGTACGCTCACTGTGTTAGGGGAGGGCCAGGGAGAGGGTGCGGCGGCTTCGATTGCCGCCGGCTACCCGCGATGGCCCCCCCGGAGCGAAGGAACAGAGGTCCGTGTATGTAAACACGGACCTCCGTTCTGTGTGAGGGGGAAGGGCTGTGATCACAGCCTTCCTGTATATGAAGGCTGTGACCACTTCCCTTCCCCAGCTAGGGCAGTCCCCACACAGTTAGAACACGCCCAGGCAACACAGTTAACCCTTAGAGCGCCCCCTGCAGGTTAACCCCTTCACTGCCAATGGCATTTACACAGTAATCAGTGCATTTTTATAGTACTGATCGCTGTATAAATGCCAATGGTCCCAAAAAAGTGTCAAAATGTTCCGACATGTCCGCCCCAATATCGCAGTACCGCTAAAAATCGCAGATCACCGCCTTTACTAGTAAAAAAATAAATAATAAAAATGCCATACATCTATTCCCATAGCTGTAAACATGATAACTATTGCCCAACCCAATTTTTTTGTTTTTACCAAAAATATGTAGAATATATATTGGAATAAATTAGTTTTTTTTTATATTTTTTGGATATTTATTATAGCAAAAAGTAAAAAAAAAATGTTTTTTTTTTCAAAATTGTCACTTTTTGTTTGTAGCACAAAGAAAAAAAAAAAACACAGAGGTGATCAAATACTACCAATAGAAAGCTCTATTTGTGGGAAAAAAAAAGGACGTCAATTTTGTTTGAGTACAGTGTCACACGACCGCGCAATTGTCAGTTAAAGCGACGCAGTGCCATATCGCAAAAAGTGCTCTGTCAGGAAGGGGGGTAAATCCTTCCGGGGCTGAAGTGGTTAAGGCCTTTTGCATTTAGGGATACTATGTGTGCCTTGGGCCATGGTTAGTGAGTCAGAGAGTGGGCAGGACTGGAAGATTCGAGAGGGGCTAGGAGATGTGGTGGGAATCTGCCCTGTAGAGGGGTTGGAGTATATCGGAAGGGATGAGAGATGGACAATCCTAGAGTAGGTGGGGAGAAGGGAAGGGTAGGGGAGGTTTAGGGGGGGTGGAGGGAATGAGAGAGGGAGGAGGGATTGCGTGGGGGGGAGAGCCAGGTAGAGGGAGGGGGTGTGGGAGGAGAGGAGGAGGAGCAGGGGATAGAAGAAAAAAAAAAGGTGGGGAGGAGGGAAAATGGAGGTCTAATCTGGGAGGTGAGTATAGGCCAGCTAGTTCACCCTAGATTGTGGGAGAATCCAGATAGGGTCAGCTAGAGCTGCCAGAGTTTGCTGGGTGGGAGGGTTGGTTGGTGTGGTCACGAGAATGTTGGAATTTCCAAAACCTGTGAGGTCAAGAGTGGGTATGTGGAGGTTAGTGGTGCTAAGATTGTAGGGAGGTTGGGTATAAGTAAAGTTTACTAAGTGTGAGCAGTGTAAGGAGATGGGGATTGGATATGAGAGCAAGTGTTGAGGATTTGCTTGTAACCTCTTGTGCACCCTGGGGCTGGATGGAGAGAATGTGGGGGCACTGGATCAGTCTGTCATCCATGGACCATGGAAGGAAAGTCCAAGGTATCTATTGAGGTCTCAGAAGGTAAAATGCTGGCTTTAGACAGCTGCAGGTTCTGAAAAGAGATAGAAGGAACTCTGTGCGGACATAGAACAGAAAAGGAGCAGTGCCAATCTAAATGCAGCAGTATAGAAACATCTTTATTATAAAGACAATTGGCAACTCACAAGATAAAATCGTTGTCAGCGCATGTGTGGCAATAGGCCTTATGTAGAGGTTGATCCACTCCTTCAGGAGGATTGGCTGCAGGCGGGGGAACACTGCTGACCGCTGGTACTGGTTGAGCTGGTGGCTTCCAGCACTTCCAGAGACTCAGATGGGGCTCAGGAACCACCGCTGATGTCACTACAGGATGCAGGGTGGAGTGGGAGGTTCTTGCGCTTGGAGCATTCATGCTCTTTCCTCAGGCAGTCAGGATTGCCTGAGGAAGGAGCACGAATGCTCTGAACATGAGCACTCCACCCTGCACCCGGTAGTGTTGTCAGCGACGGTTCCTGAGCCTCATCTGAGTCTCTGGAAATGCTGGAAGCCACCAGCTCTGCCAGAAAATGGTAACCATATGGGACATGCAACATGGTAAGGCACTTAGAACAGAGTCAAGAGTGAACAGAACAATTGCAACTTGTTTAGAAAACATTTAAACTTAAACTGTAAATGGGAGGTCTCTGAGGGGGTAGATGGTGGTGAATTGTGTATATAGAATTTATAGGGATACATTGTAGATACACCCTGCTTAGGCCAAAGGAGTGTTCGTGTATTAAGAAAATGGCTAATATGAGGGGTGGTTGATTGGAAAGCAGGAGTGGTTCTAGCTTTAAGAACATTATTGGTTTTGGGTGTGTTGTGTATCTGATGGATCCCCTCATAGACTCCCCCTGACAAAGTAGTAGTAGACACATGTCCACGGATTAAGGTATTTGGTGTGTTAATCTAGGTGAAAAAAGTACAGTTTACAGTTTTACTCTCCTCTGAGCAGTAGAACATACTTTTGTGCAGTGTTTCGGAAAGTAAACCTGTAGGAATTAGAGTGAGGAGATGCTGACAGTAATGTTATTATACTTACTCCCAACGTAATACCGTATTGTTCATGGGGGGTTGTTGGAGTCGGGGCAGAAAAGAAAGGATATTG
This sequence comes from Glandirana rugosa, assembly GCA_018402905.1. NCBI lineage: Eukaryota > Metazoa > Chordata > Amphibia > Anura > Ranidae > Glandirana > Glandirana rugosa. The sequence continues at coordinate 170,773 of BLSH010406090.1, forward strand.
AGTAGAGTTGAGCGAACTTCTGGAAGTCCGGGTTCTGCTGGTTCAGCCGAACTTCGGGACAAAGTCTGGGTTCGGGTCCGGACAGAACCCGAACTTTGTCCCGGACCCCGAACCCCATTGAAATCAATGGGGACCTGAACTTTTAGGAACAAAAATGGCTGTAAAAAAGTCCTGGAAAGTCCTAGAGGTCTGCAAAAGGAAGAAAATGAAGAAAATGGGGGTAAGGGTGGGACAAGTGCCCTACAAAGAAATGGGGACAGGGAAATAACTAAAAGCATTTTTAAAAAAATAAAAACATAAAAAAATAAAAAATGGAGGTGGCTGTGGACCATCTTCAAACTGGGTCTGAAAAGTATTAATTAACGGTAGAAGTCATATAACTGTTCTAAAATCATCTTCAAACTGTGTCAAAAAAGTATAAATAAGCCGGGAGAACCCATATCACTGTTCTGCAAACATCTGGAAACTGTGTGTGTCACTTTAAATAAAACCGGGACTAACTGAACTACTGTTCTACAAACATCTGGAAATTGTGTGTAACACTTTAACTAAAACCGGGAGAAACCATACTACTGTTCTGCAAACATCTGGAAACTGTGTGTGTCACTTTAACTCAAACCGCGACAAACTGAACTACTGTTCTGCAAACATCTGGAAACTGTGTGTGTCACTTTAACTCAAACCGTGACAAACTGGACTTTTTTACAGCAATTTTAAGAACTTTTGGTAAAATTACCAGAACCCCGGACCCGAACCAGGACTTTTTTTGAAAAGTCCGGGTTCGGGTTCGGGTTCGGGTCCGGGTCTCGGACAACCCAAAGTTCGGTACGGACCCGAACTTTACAGTCCGGGTTCGATCAACTCTAATAGTGAGGTTATAAGGAAGAGGTAAGGGGTAAGGTAGGAGATATACTGGGAATGATTGTCCACAAGTAAATGGGAGAGGTGGAAGTCCTCCAGAGGTGTGATATAGGGCTCTTCAATGGGGTATCAAGAGAGCTGTTATTCCTGTAGGGCGAGGATCATTGAGGCCTGTACTCCGTTTTTGTGTCCATGGAAAATTGTTGAGTCCCAGTAAGCTTAGGATCTCAGTTGGTCTTTTGGTAAGTGGACTCAGACGGGCTGTGTAGGCTGCTTTTGCAGGGGGCCAAAATGGAGGAGTTCCGGAGATCCAAGGTCCCTGTTCCTCTGAGGGGGAAGGAAGCTTGTTTGTATAGGTTTATCCCCTTAGTGTGGTTGGCTTCAGGGGGTCGAGGTAGAAGTCTGTAGCTTGTGAAGATGGTCTCTGTCTTCCTAGCTTAAAGCATTTTGAAAAGTGTGGTTAGGATTGCGTTGGTAAAGGAACGTATAGGTGTTATTCCAATTATGGCTATGGACTTGTGTGAAAATGTTTGTTAATGGGCGAGGCGGTTAAGTGGTCGGTGGTGAAAGGAGGTTGGGAGATTCAGAAAGAGGAACCACCTGTGTATCTAAGGGAATGGGACATATGCAGTTTCCAAAGAGTAAGGCATTCATTCATGGTCTGGGAAGGGTGTTATAATAGTGTATTGGGAGAAGCCGTCTTGGATGAATGAGGGTGAGGAGGAGAGGAAGAGGGGTGTTGAAGGGGCAATTAGCAAGAATAATGCACCGACCTTAATGCGTGGAATGTAGTTCAGAGATGCTGGATGTTTTCTTTAGCAGCCCTTCCATCTGCTGTCAGGGGCCCCCCTGTGTGCCCCATTCCCCTGCAGCACTTCCGGCTTCTCTCCTCTCTTGCCAGCAGATGCTGCAGGCACACAGAGGGATGTTTCAGGATGAAGAGCAAGGGAAGGGACTGGTAAATATGTAATTTACTGGTCCCTTCCATTCCATTCCTGTGAGCTGTCGGTAACATTCACTCCGGTGTCCATTTGTCACTAGTGAACAGTGGTTACTATGCTTCAGTTTGTGAATAAGCAGGAAGCCTCAAAGCACTTCCTATTGAATTATCTGTACAGCTGAGGCTACAGAGAAAGGGACTGATAAATCTATGTCCTGTCACTTTCAGCCGGGGGAAGGGGGCCCTGTCGGGTATGCTGTAAGGGGCCCATGATTTCTAACAGCAGCCCAGATTGAGTACACCTGGTGTCCTGCTTCTCAATGACACAGCCCCTGTGTCAAGAATCAGCATCAGATATGGCCAAATATGTGTAGCTACACTCAGAAAACTGGGACCAGACTGTTTATGCTCTCAGCGAGATTTATTTACATTGAAATAAAATCCATCCAAACACCAGCAAACAGATTACACAGTAAACATAAAGACATACGTAACCAAATAACAGTTGCAAATACCTAACTAACAACCTGACTATATACAATATATACATACAGGGAACACAGATCAACAATGAAAACTGGAGATTCAGGGAGCAGACAGGAAGGGGGACCAGGGCTGGGATCAGCCACAACGAGAGCCAATAAGAAGCAGCAGGGTACAGGATGCAGGGCAGGAGCAGGACCATGGTCTGGATTAGAGTTGAGCGGACACCTGGATGTTTGGGTTCAGTGGGTCCGGCCGAACTTCGCGAAAAAGTTTGGGTTCGGTACCGAACTTTACCCAGGACCCCGAATCCCATTGAAGTCAATGGGGACCCAAACTTTTTGGCACAAAAATGGCTGTAAAAAAGTCCTGGCAAGTGCTAGAGGGCTGCAAAAGCAGTAGGTGATGATTTTAGAACAATAATCTGTCCCTTACAGCAACAGCAGGAATCTGACCCTATAGGAGTAGGCGATGATTTTAGAACAATAATCTGTCCCTTACAGCAACAGCAGGAACCTGACCCTATAGAACTAGGAGATGATTTTAGAACAATAATCTGTCCCTCAAAGCAGTAGACTCTACCTAGTTCAGAATCAGATCGTTCTGTAATGCAGGATGAGATCTACAATCTGTCCCTCAAAGCGGTAGACTCTACCTAATCCAAAATCAGATCGTTCTGTAATGCAGGATGAGATCTGCAATTTGTCCCTCAAAGCAGTAGTAGTAATCTCTACCTAGTCCAGAATCAGATTGTTCTGTAACGCAGGATGAGATATTATTAATATCTGCAATCTGTCCCTCACAGCGCCGGCAGCATCCTCTCCCTAGACTAGCCTGAGAGCATGTGACATGCAGCACTACGTGACTCCAGCTTATACAGAGGCTGGGTTACATGATACACTGGCCAATCACAGCCATGCCATTAGTAGGCATGGCTGTGATGGCTTCTAAGGGCAAACCAGTGAAATGCTTGTTGATTGGCTGTCCTGCAGCTATTCAACATGCGTGATCAAATACTTGAACCCAGAACCCAAACCCAAACTTTTTTCAAATGTCTGGGTCTGGGTCTGGGTCACGGACACCCCAAAGTTCGGTACGGACCCGAACTTTACGCTCAACTCTAGTCAGGATCAAAATAAATGGTGCACAGTATCTGGCAGCAAAGCAAAACACTGGAGTAAGTAGGGGTGGACCTAAATACCCTCCCAACAGCCAGCATCAGGTGGTAACTGATTACTGGAATCTGCTGGCTGCTGGGAGACACCTGCTGTTGGATACTGGAATTACAATCCTCCGTCCAGGGAACCACAGTGCTACCAGCAGGTGATCCAGGTCCTGGTAGTTACCGCCTTTAAGTAGAGACCTCTGGACTCTCCTTGTGTCGCACTGCTGGGATCTGGAAGATGACCGGGTACCCAGTTAACAGAGTCCAGATGGGCAGCAAGTAGGGAATCAGCAAAGTCCATCTGCCAGGGAACCATCAAAGTATGTCTGGGCAACATCTAGTCAATCAGCAAAGTCTGGCTGGGCAGCGGCCAGGCAATAAGCAAAATCCAGCTGGGCAGTGGCCAGGGAACCAGCAAAAGTCTGGTTGGGCAGTGGTCAGGGATATAGCACCAGTCAACTCGACCACATGCAGCAGATACCCAGAGGCTGACTTAGCAGCAGCTGGCAGTAGACCATCTGTGGCTGACTTGGCAAAAAATGGTGGATCACCAGAGGCAGGCTTGGCAGCAGACAGTGGATCACCAAAGGCAGGCATTGAGACAGACTGAACAGCATTGGCCAGCATTGAGGCAGACTGGACCCCATTGGCAGGCAGCATGGAAGTGGACTTGACTCCATTGGCAGGCAGCAGCCTGAGGCAGAGCTCTGCAGTGCTGGAGCATGTTCCTTCCCTCATCCCACCTGCCCAGCAGTGTTCACAGGAGTCTTTGGCTGCCTCACATGGTGAGGTAGTGATGTACCTGTCAGGGAGAGACCCCCCTCCACAGATGCCAGCCTTTCCCCTAGTGTGGCTGGTGATCCTTCCTCTCAGCCCCAGGGCTTAGATGTTCAAGGAAGATGGTCTGCACAACAATAACACCAGTGGCCACAAGCGGTACTACCCCCAAGCAGAAAAGAAAGCCAGGAGATTTGAAGACAGATCTGGGACATTTGAGAGATAGTACAGGAGGAATGGTGCCACTAGGCAGTCCAGATCCTCGGCAGCAGGGGTGGCAACCCCAAGAGTGCCTTACCCTGTGAGCCAGCATGTTTCCGATTCCTGCAGGTCTGAAGGTAAACTTTCAGGATCTGATGAAGATGTGGTGAACGATCGACCAGTGGCGGTGGATGCGGGAGATGCTGCTGTTGGGCCCAGTCCAGGGGAGCCTGGTGAATGGCTTTCTTCTAGCTCCTCTTCTTTTTACTTGCAATCTTCTTTAGAGGGTTTGCTAGGCATTGGGGCACTGCAGTTTCATTCACCCCCCAGGTAGCAGACTGGTTTCTGCTGCATTAGGGATGCCTGTTGGTATGCAAGGCCTGCTGGCGGGTTTGCGTGCTCTGGTGCAACAGTTTGAAGCGGTACCATGTCATAGGATTTATGTGGGTGCCTCAACAGAGTGGGATAGGTGTCACCACGGTGGCACAGGGACCCTCAACTGCTCCGGTGCTTGCTTGTCCAGCCATAAGAGTGGTTCAGCCTGAGCTGGAGAGTGGTTTTGATAAGACTTTGGGGACAGCGCCAACTGCGCAAGTTGTGGAACAGCAGGAGGATTCTGGGAAAAGTGCAGATGTAGTGTGTCTTGCGGATTCGGCTAAATGTGTGAGGTGTATGTTTGTTTTGATGGTCTCTTGGGTGCTTACCTCAAACAGGAAGTGCAGGAAAAAATCTGGAGGGGTAAGTATGTTGACATTTTCACCCTACTGCCCCTTGAGAAGTAATTGGACAGGTTAAAACCTGAAGAGAGCAAGAAGGAAGACAAAGCAAAGCACCAGTACAGACTCATCGCCAGTACAGTTGCCAATTGGCTGCAGGCATACACCATTTTGGCGCGTGTGATAGGAGAAAAGACACCGGAGCACCGCTCCGAGTTGATTTTTACCTGGATCCTAATCAGTGAAACTCATAGGGTTTATGGAGGTTATGATGAACAATTTTGTTAGCGGAAAGCCATTTGACTATCACTGTGCTGGGACCACAAGGATATTAGTTTGTGGATGAAGGTTAAGACTTCGGCACAGGCCAACTCTCAGTTTTTTCCAGAGGGACCCCCTACTCCAGGACAACTGACCGCAAAATGGCAGGGGTACTGTTGGCAGTTCAACAAGGGCTGTGTGCAAGTTTGGAAGCAGTTGCCGTTTCAAACACGAGTGCTCCGGATGTGGAGAGCCCACTCCTTCTCATTGTTTCAAGCAGGGCAAGGGATGTTGTGGTGAGTCTATGGGTAAAAGGGAGGATGCCAGTGAGAGTAGGTATCCAGATCAGGCAGCAGCTCTTTTGATGAAATCTGGTTTGCTGAAGGTTTTTGTATTCCGTGTTCTTTTTCTGAGATTCTGCCTGATGCATGGAATTTACATTCAGCAATTCAACACCCTTTGATCATTACAGAAAAGCCCCAAAAGGAGGTGGAATTGGGGCGCATGGCTGGTCCATTTATGAGTCGGTCTTTGGCGGATTTGGTGATTTTGTTTCGCCCTTATGGGTGGGGCCCAAGAAAAAATACAATACGTTTTGCCTGATCGATCATCTGTCATTTCCAATTGACGCCTTGAGCATGTATGGTCTCCTACACTTAATTTGATGCAGCGTTTTTTTGGGTGCACCATTATGGCCAGGATTCGCTCATGGCTATATGGACATTGAATCTGCATTCAGACTGTTACCTGTCCACTTATAATTTCCATCTCCTCTGATGTACAAGCCAAGGGGAGTATTTCATGGGTCATTGTGTTCCCATTGGTTGTTCCATTTCTTGTGCTTTATTCAAAACGTTTACTTTCTTCTTGGAATGGGTGGTCTGGGACATTTTGAGCATTCATTCAGTTATTTACTATATGGATGACCTCCTGAGTGTGGGTCCTCATTCTTCGAATATATGTGGTGTTTTGTTGACAACTATTGCTGAGCGTTGTGGCATTCCTCTGGTCACAAAAAAGAAGGCCCATGGGCCACCATTAGCTTTCTGATTATTGTCATAGATTCGCAGGCCATGGAGTGTCATTTGCCAGAGGACAAGCTGTTGACTCTCAAGCTGAAAAGGTGTGGGACCATTGAAAAGTGAAAGCTTCAGTTGCAACAGTTGCATTCATTGTTGGTTAAGTTGAATTTTGCGTGTTGATTAATTCCCATGGGCAGGGTGTTTTGTCCGTGGCTGTCGGCCACTTCGGATGTACAATCTCCCCAACATCACATTAGATTGACAAGGGTACATAGAGAGGAATTTAAAGTTTGGCATGTGTTTCTGAAATGTTTTAATGGGCACTCACTGTGGATGTCAGGCCCATTAGAAATTTCAATCTGGAACTGTTCACTGGGCTGGGTCAGCTGGATAAGGGGCCTTTTCCCAAGGGTGGTGGAGTATTGAACCTTGGCCAGCAGACTGGCGGGCCATCAGATTCCCTCAGAATTATGTGCTGCTTATATTATTTCCAATTTTTATTGCAATGGAGCTTTGGGGAGAGTTCTTCCAAAACATGAAGGTGTGTTTCAATTGTGAAATTGTGGTTGTGGTTCAGATTAGAATCCATATTTCAGCATCCTCTGAACTGGTTGTTTGTCTTCTCTACCATTTGGTTTTACATTGTTTGCCATCGAATGCATTTGTTTATGCGGTTCATCTATCTGGAAGTGTTAATACATTGGTCAATGCTTTGTCTCATTTCCAATGTGACAAGTTCCACAAGTTGGCACTGGGAGTGGAGCAACAAAGGGTACATTGTCCTCAGTGGCTTTGGCAGATAGCCTTGGAGTTGCCATAGGATTGATCTGGAATTCGGTGACAGCATCCACATGGTCAGCTTATTCCATGGACGGGCTGGTATCAACATAGGGCGTCTAAACTCTAAATGTATGCTGCTTTACTTTATTGCATTGACTTTTGGTCAAGGGGTTTCTCTTTTGGCTTTGGATTGAAAAATGGCGGGTCTGGGATTTTATTTTAGATTAGACAAAAGACTTCATGGTCAGACAGGCCCTTATAGGATATTAATGGGTGTGAAAGACAACAGACTCTCGCTGGCCGGTTTCCTTTGCCATTTTACAGACTCTTATAACTCAGAGTTCTCTTTGCTCCTTGGTCTATGAGACTCATTTATTCAAAGCCACTTTTGTGGTGGCATTCTATGCCGCCTTGTGGGTGAGCGAGTTAGGCAGCCAGTCCAAGCAGGTTCTGGCAGTTTACTGGTAGAGGAGGTGGACTGCAGGTTGGATTATGTGGCTTTGTGGCCTTAAAACAGATCAATGGGGAAAAGGCATGCACATACAGTTGTTTAGAGTTCCGGGTTCTCCTATCTGTCCTGTACGAGCAGTCAAGGACTCTTTGGCAGTGCGCCCATCACTGGAGGGGTCTTTTCTCATGCATAGGGATTGCATGGCTTTGTCTAAATTCCAGTTCATGTCCGTTTTTAGCAATGGCTTACTGCTGCTGGTTATGATGGCAAGCAGTTCGCCTCTCACTCCTTCCTCATCAAAGTGGCCACTGAAGCTGCTCAGTGGGGTTTGGATGAATTAATCTTAAAACAAATTGGATGGTGAGAATCTGCTAGATTTAAAAACTATTTTTTGTTGGGGGACCTTAACCTCGTATTTAGGAGTAAGCCTCTTTTTTTTTTGTCTCCGGCTGTATGGGGATGGCATTTCAATGTTTGGTGGAGTTCTGTAGTTTTTAATTTTCAGGTATCAAGGCCAGCCTCAATTGGATTTTGGGCCATTCAAATATGTTTAGGGTGGAAAAACAGGCAGATGTTAGGCCTAATGGTAGGCAATTGGGCATTTCTAGGAGGGAGGCATGTGTACGCTGGATTGGCGAACCAAGCATGTTGTGGAGCAAGGTTCTGCCAGAGGTACATCGCTTTGCATGCCTGGATAGTGATGCCTCTGATATGGAATTTTGATTAATATTTCACCTGTGTATATGTTTACCAATTTCACACTTTGAGTTACTAATTGTTTCACTTTGCTGATTTAGCGCGACACTATTTTTTAAAATGTTACAGTTTTAGTGTGTATATCTCACATTGAGTGTTGCTTTTTAAGGAGATTTTTTCTCTTTGATCATTTTGTATTTTACACTAGCGCAGTGTATTCTTTGTTCCTTGCACATTCATGACATTAAGTTTGTTTTTTTATGGCTCTGCACATCCTTCCCGAACATGTTACTTGTGTGGTTGGACATTGTTGCTTAAACTACCCGGTGCCTGGCACGGTCTGTGGACAGGGTTTGTGGTTAGGAATGGTGGGCTAGTTATTAGGCATTTGGAACTGAAAGTTGACACATGGTAATACCTAAGGGGCAATGGTGAGCACCTCAATGCTGTTGGTACATACATGTGGTTCCTGTGGTTTCCGGAGGGCTTACAGAGAGCTTTTCAGGTGTGAAGGGGCACACACAGGTAAGTCTTTGCCCTTGTGCACTGTGGCAGTATAAACAGTAAAAATTAGTGATGGTCTAATGGTTGGGGTCTCATCTGTTGTATGGCATCCATGGGTGTATTACAGTTAATCGGTTAATTAATCAGTTTGAGGTAGAGTGCCATCAAAGACCAGCAATCTTTTTTTTTTATTCAGATTTTATTTTTTAAATGTTTTACTTTATAACAAATAAACAATAGAAACAACCAATAAAACAAAAACACAAAAGAAGAAAAAACATTTAAACCAAGAACAAACCTCCATTCCAAATGGTATTAACATTAGTACATTTGATAAGGCATTATCTAATTCCCCCATTACATTCACAGATATTCAAAGATACAGAAATGCTTCTGAGCAAATAGTATATAAGGAAGCTTTCCTTTCCATATAATTTCTTTGCTTTTTTTGATCGGCATTCCCCCTTAGTGTGTTTTTCAAACATTACATACTTATCCATTTCACAAATCCAGTCCCCAAGAGTAGGAGAGTTGGGTGATACCCAACGGGAGGATATCAGCTTACATGCTATAAATAGGGATCTCATAATAAACACTGTCTGATCACCATCCAGGCTATTAAGATTTATGTAGCCCAAAAGACATAAAACGGGGTCTGGAATCAACGTAGTGTCATATACAGAATTTAATAGATCCAGCACTTCATGCCAATACTGTAATAGCTTTGGGCATCTCCAGAATAGGTGCATAAAGGAGCGGGGAGGTTGAGCGCATCTTGCACACTCAGAATTTTCTCTCCTGCCTACCCTGTGCAACAATTCTGGGGTGTGATAGGCCCTATACAAAATAAAAAGTTGAGTCGCTCTATGAGTGGGGGACATTGAGGAAAGCTGAATGTTCTGAAGTATTCGATCCCGTATATCCCTTAGGTTCACATCAATTTCTGCCTCCCATCTTTGCCTACATGGAGCAGTAATGTTAGTAAGAGTTTCAGATAACGATTGCGTATAAACCTTAGTAATAAGGCCCTTTGTAGAATTTGCAGTAACTGTGTTGTTCAAGGTGGTAGCAGAAAAAAACAGACCATTGGGGCCAAGCCTTGAGTCTTCAAGACATGTCTTAGTTGTAGATATTGAAAGAACCCTTTTTGGACTAGATTATATTCAGTACAAAGTTGTTGATATTTTTTCAGGACTCCATCGGAGTATAATTGTATGAGGGTAGTGATCCCTGCTCGCTTCCATCTGGAAAAACCTGCCAATTGTAAGAGTTCCAGAAATGCTCAGTTTGACCATAGCGGTGTAAATCTAGTATAACCTGAAATGTCCAGTATTTTTTTGGTGAACTACCAGACCTTGTATATCAAATATAGTGTTGTGTAGGTAAATTGATTTAACCACTTGCCAACCGGGCAATAGCCGAATGATGGCTACAGCCTGTCTGGATGACTCTGAGAGGCCGTCATATGACGTCCTCCCAGAATCGCGCTCCCACGTGTTCCCTGGGGTGCGCACACTGGATTCTCTGTGACGTTGGGTCTCCCAGGCCTCACGTGTCACGGATTGGGGTAAAGGGCCAATGACTGCAGACCTTTAACCACGTGATCACACTGTCCAATGATGGCATGATCACTTGTAAACAAACCGGAGTTTGTCCGGTTCAGATCCTCCCCTCTCTTCATGTTGATCGGTACAGTGTGTGAGGAGAGGGAAGAGATCGGGTGCAGCTGCACCGTGGGCTGGGTCTGAAGTTCCCATAGCACTGATTTGTACCCAGCCATGGCTCATCCATGCTCCATGAAAGCTCCATCCATGCCCCATACATGCTCCATACATGGCTCATACATCCATCCATGCTCCATGCAAGCTCCATCCATGCCCCATACACACTCCATACATGGCTCATCCATTCATCCATGCCCCATGCAAGCTCCCTCCATGCCCCATACATGCCCTCCATGCCCCATACATGCTCATGCTCATCCCCTCCATCCATGCTCCATGCAAGCTCCATCAATGCCTCATACATGGCTCATCCATCCATCCATGCTCCATCCATGCTCCATCCATGGCTCATCCATCCATTCATGTTCCATCCATGGCTCATCCATGCTCCATCCATCCCCATGCATGGCTCATCCATCCCCATCCATGGCTTATTCATGCTCACCCATCCCCATCCATGGCTCATTCATGCTCATCCGTGCCACATCAGTGTCCATCCGTGCCACATTCATGCCATATCTATGCTCCATGTGTGCTCCATCCATGCTCCATGTGTGCTCCATCTATGGCTCATCCATCCATCCATGCTCCATCTGTGCTCCATCCATGGCTCATCCACCCATCCATGCTCCATCCATGACTCATCCATCCATTCATGCTCCATCCATGGCTCATCCATGCTCCATCCATCCCCATTCATGGCTCATCCATCCCCATCCATGGCTCATTCATGCTCACCCATCCCCATCCATGGCTCATTCATGCTCACCCGTGCCACATCAGTGCCCATCCATGCCACATTTATGCCATATCAGTGCTCATCTGTGCCACATGCATGTGATATCAGTTCCAAGCCATGCCACATCAGTGCTTATCCATGCCACATCAGTGTTCATCCGTGTCACATCCATGCCACATCAGTTCTCATCCATGCCACATCAGTGCTTATCCATGCCACATCAGTGCTCATCTGTGCCACATTCATGTCACATCAGTGCTCATACATGCCACATCCATGCCACTACACTGCCTATCATTGACTCACAATAGTGTAATAGGTAGTCAAATTAGATCTGAAATGTATGCCCTTAGAGCACCTGATGGTGCTCCCTGAATTTTGGGCCTCTGTATGTGGCCAGGCTGTGTAAAAGTTTCACACATGTGGTATTGCCATACTCAGGAGGAGTAGCAGAATATATTTTGGGGTGTAATTTTTGCTATGTACATGCTATGCGTTGGAAATATCTTATAAATGGATGACTTTGTGTAAAAAAAAAATGCATTTTCATTTTCTTTCCACATTTTCCAAAAACTTGTTGAAAAAAATGACATGTTCAAAAGACTGATTATGCCTCATAGAATATGCATTGGGGTGTTTACTTTCCGAAATGGGGTCATTTTTTGGACGTTTCCACTGTCCTTGTGCTCCAGGACCTTCAAAAGTGTAAGAGGTAGTCTAGAAATTATATGTGTAATTTATGCTCCCAGAATGCCTGACGGTGCCCCTTGCATGTTGGGCCTCTGTATGTGGCCAGGCTGTGAAAAAGTCTCACACATGTGGTATCTCCATACTCAGGAGGAGTAGTAGAATGTGTTTTTGGGTGTAATTTGTGGTATGCATACGCCATGTGTGAGAAATAACCTGTTAATATGACAATTTTGTAAAAAAAAGAAAAAAAAAGAAAAATCTTCATTTTGGAAAGAATTGTGGGAAAAAATGACAACTTCAAAAACTCACCATGCCTTTTACTAAATACCTTTGACTATCTACTTTCTAAAGAGGTGTCATTTGGTGGGTATTTGTACTTTCCTGGCTTCTTAGTGTCTCAAGAAATGAGATAGGCCATCGGTACATCAGGTGTGATGAATTTTCAATGATTGGCACCATAGCTTGTAGACTCTATAACTTTCACAAAGACCAAATAATTTACACTGATTTGGATTATTTTTACCAAAGATATGTAGCAGTATACATTTTGGCCAACATTTCTGAAGAAAAATTACTAATTTTCAAAATTTTAAGAAAAATGAATTTTTTTACAAAATTTTCAGTCTTTTTAATTTATGACTCAAAACATAATAAAAATTTAATATCTGAAGTGAAGTGCCTTTCTTAGATAGAACCGCTATAATGGCTTCCATAATAGACAAAGGGAGGCTGCCAGTCACCAAAGCTGCATTAAAAACTTGTAGCAAAAAGGGTCAAAGTATACTTCCATATTGTATATAGACTTTGTTGAGAAGGCCATCCCACCCGGGAGCCTTCCCTTTAGGAAGGTATGCAGCTGCAGTTTCCAACTCCTCCATAGTTATCAGAGCACCAAGCAAACATCTGTCCAATTGAGACAGAGTAGGCAAATAATACCATCTAAAAATTCAGACAGTTCAGCAGAAGTGTAAGTTGCCCTGGACAAAGCTCTTGATAAAAAGGCTTGCAAACTGCCAGAACATAATCAGAAGTAGTACCGACTCGCTCAGGTGCTGATTTTATTGCAGTTATATCTTTGGGTATTATCTTGTGATCGGGCAATAGCCACCAAAAGTTTATCTGCCCTCTCCCCTTCTGCCCACATGAGATGTTTAGGAAAAAATGGCTTGTCTTGTACTAGCTTCTGCATAAGGAATATTATTTGAGTTTGTGCCTCTACCCAAGATGAACAGTTTGCAAGAGTTGGATCTAAGATATCGGCGACCTTGGCCACAGTCACCCGCTTATTTACTTAATTTATCTCCTTTTATTCTATGAGGCATGGGCTGCAGATAGGTACTCGGGTACTCTGATGGGCTGCAAATAGGTACTCAGGTATTCTGATGGGCGGCAGATAGGTACTTGGGTACTTTGATGGGCTGGAGACAGGTACTTGGGTAATCTGATGGACTGGTAAAAGATACTTGGGTACTCTGATGGGCTGCAGATAGGTACTCGGTTACTCAGATGGGTTGGTGACAGGTACTCGGGTAATCTGAAGGGCAGGTGACAGGTACTCGGGTACTCTGATGGGCTGGTGACAGGTACTCGGGTACTTAGGTGGGCAGGTGACAGGTACTCAGGTGGGCAGGTGACAGGTACTCGAGAACGCTGATGGGCTGGTGGCAGGTACTTGGGTACTCAGATGGGCAGGTGACAGGTACTCTAGTACGCTGATGGTCTGGTGACCGGTACTCTGTTACGCTGATGGTCTGGTAACAGGTACTCGGGTACTCTAATGAGCAGGTGACAGGTACTCGGGTACTTTGCTGGGTTGGTGACAGGTACTCAGGTTCTCTGATGGGCAGGTGACAGGTACTCGGGTACATTGATGGGCTGGTGACAGGTACTCTGGTACTCTGATGGGCAGGTGACAGGTACCCGGGTACTCTGATGGGTAGGTGACAGGTACTCGGGTACTCTGATGGGCAGGTGACAGGTACTCTGATGGGCTGGTGACAGGTACTTGGGTGCTCTGATGGGCAGGTGACAGGTACTCGAGTACTCTGATGGGCAGGTGACAGGTACTCGGGGACTCTGATGGGCTGGTGACAGGTACTTTGATGGATAAGTGACAGGTACTCAGGTACTTTGATGGACAGGTGACAGATACTCGGGTACTCTGATGGGCAGGTGACAGGTACTCAGGTATTTTGATGGACAGATGACAGGTACTCAGGTACTCTGAGGGGCAGGTGACAGGTACTCGGGTACTTTGATGGACAGGTGACAGGTACTCAGGTACTTTGATGGGCAGGTGACAGGTACCCGGGTACTTTGATGGCAGGTGACAGGTACTCGGGTACTTTGATGGACAGGTGACAAGTACTCTGATGGGCTGTGACAGGTATTTTAATGGGGTGGTGACAGGTCCTCTTTATTGGGGGGGTGATCAGTGTGATTGGTGTTTACACTAGGCGGTAACAAGCTGTTACCGCAATCTCCCTCTCACACACGATCGGTGTGTGAGAGGGGGAACCGCGGTAACAGCTCGTTACCGCGGTTTGTTTACATCACATGACCGGCTGTGATTGACACAGCCGGTCACGTGGTAAAGAGCCAATTCTATTGGCTCTTTACACTGATCGGAGCTGGGCTTTGTCCGAGGGACAAGCCTCGGCCCTGATCGCCACGCTGCGCGCCCCCAGGGGCGCGCACGAGTGGCGTGCACGGGAAGATCGGTAGTGACCGGCTGTGATTGGACACAGCCGGTCATGTGGTAAAGAGCCAATTTTCATTGGCTCTTTACCCCAATCGGGGTTGACACCACCCCGGCACACAATCGATCTGTGACCGTCGGCCCGGTCATATGACGTCGGCCCGGATCGACAAAGGGTCCCTGCCGATGTCATTTTAGTATGACTCCGTAAAGAACTGGTTAATGAGGGGGCCTCTTAAAGTGGACTTCCAGCCACCTGTGAAAAAAATAAAAGTCAACAGCTACAAAATATGTAGTGGCTGACTTTTAAAAACAGTCACTCACCTGTCCTACGATTCAGCGGCACCCCAGTCAGTTTCACCCATCGCCTTCGTTCCTCAGCACCGGCATCTTCGCTATGGGCACCCAGCTGGGACAGCTTGTGGCGTCACAGTCGGGTGCCCACTGCATATGCGCAACCAACGCATCATGAATGGTGAATGCAGTCTTCTGGGTACTGTCAGTGTCTCAGAAGACTGCGGGGGGGGAGGGGTTGGAATGGAAGTGGGAGCGGGTATTTGTCAAAATCTGGTACCCAAAATTGCCAATTCTTCAAGAGGAGGGGGGACAAGACCGCTTTAAGTAGGCCTTCATAGTATTCCACACGATCAACAAAGAAGCAGTGTTCAAGTTAGTTTCTAAAAAGAAAATCAAAACATTTTGTATTGATTCGTGGGTGTTTATTATCTGAAGGCAGGATGGGTTGCATTTCCACAGAGCCTGGCTAGGTCCTGTTGAAATACCCCCAAGGGTAGCCAGCAAAGGAGAGTTATCCGACACACCCCTGGCCAAAATATCAATGCAAACTATATACCTATATATTTCACAGGTACCTAACATTAAATCTATAAGAGAAAGAGAATTATGAGTCCTAGAAAAACATGTATACTGAGTCTCCATGGGATGTAGTCTACGCCAGAGACCATGCAGACCCAGCTCCCCACATAGTTTGCCCATGGGGGTCAGTCTGGCTGTATTGACATATTTAGATGGAGGTAACCTGTCCTACTGTATACTGTTAAAAACACTATTAATGCCACCCATCAACAAAAACTGGAAGAGGCAGCATGTCAGCTATAGCTTTTGCTAACAATTGAAATACTTCACAGTATTCGCGGTATGTACACATCATAAAACTCCTATCAAACAGTATACGGTATAAAAATATGTATCTCCCATATTTGTTTAATTTTACCTGTTCGTAGGAGAAACCACCAACACCATATACCAGGATAGATACACCTCTGGCATATGAAGAATAAATTGAATGATACACCTTATTTACAACACAGCATTCCAGAAACTGAACTTTTTTTGATGGCATGCATCTCCTACAAACAGACAAGATCAGGTTTCAAATTTGTTAATCAAAAGTAGACTGACACTTCAGGGAACTGTTCATTTCTCTCACGTTCCAAAAAACAATCCTCATTAACTAGTTGTACTCATATTCATGTGCATGTACATTGCCATGCACATGCATGTACATACTGTATAGTTATACACACATGCGCATTCATACACACATGCGCATTCAAACGCACATACATGAATACAATCCATACAGATAGGAGATCTATCACATTTACCCTGTAGCAACATATACAAAATCAGAATACATAATAATGAAAATGCAAAAAAGAAAGGATACATTACTTATACTCATACTGAAAATCCAACATGTGGCTATGGACACGCCAACAGATGTGAACATGCCCATGCCACGTGGCAGCTAAAAAAGTAGAAAACATATTCCCCACATGGAAAAAGTGGAGAGAGTCAATTCTCTAGCTAGCAGGATTTGCTCCAAAGGCTCTGTGAAAAAGAAAAAAAAGGAACAGGCAGATTAATCCCAATGATATAGATAATTCTGCAGCAAGGGAGAAAAAAAGGGAACTCCCATCATACATATATAATCTAACTTAAAATCTTCACTGAAGTTTCATCAGTGGCAGCCTGAGGGACTTTAAAAAAGTGATCAGCATCATTTGCCACCACTCTGAGCCTTGCAGGGTATAGCATTACAGCTGCAATCTTTTCTTTACATCCTGAAATTTAGTACGCTGCTTCTGGACTTCTGGAGAAGAATCAGGGAAGAACAAGACTTTAGCTCCATTGAAAAATACCTCCTTCAGTTTTCAGACTCTTCGTAGGATAAGATCCCTATCACAGTGGTTAAGGAGTCACACTAGAAATGGCCACGGGGGCTCCCAGAGGGCAGGGGCCTAGTAGGTGCTCGATGTGCCCTTTATACAGAGATGGTCATGAAGAGATTATCTTTTTCAATGATCTCCCATAGCCATGTTTCCATAAATTCAGTAGGATTAGGACCCTCAGCATGCTCTGGCAGTCCCACCAGCCTAATGTTATTATGTCGAAGATGGTTTTCAAGATCTTCTAACTTGTGAGTGTTGATATATTTTTATAGCATCTTTGACATCTAAGCACATTGGCTGAAGGGTGTCTTCCCTCTCACTAACACGGCCCTCCAAGGCAGATGTGCATTCCTTTATTTTCTGTACATCTTGTTGGAGAAAAGTAAGTTTTTCTCTTGACCTTGTACTTGAACAGTTAGATTGCAAAGAGAAGTTTGACATTACTGTACTGCTTTGAGAACATCTTCTGGTAATGTAGGTTCCATAGGCTCTGGTGGTATAGATGGATCAATGGCCAATTTATCAGCGGGCAGTCCTATGTTCTTACTTAACATTAACTCCACAGTGCAGACCCCATGATCCAGATGCATGTTTGCAATGTTGATGTCCAGCCCAATACAAAGATCTTCCGATTCTTCACTGTCAACTTGCTGGGGGGCCTCACTTTCAGTAACCTTAGATGTCCAAGCAAACTTCTCAAGTTTAGCAGCCGCAGCTTCTTTAGCCTCGTCTTTTATGGATCTGCTGCCATGTGTTTGTTGAATAGGTATGCCAGTATCTTGAGACCCCCGCTCAGTAGCAGGAGTTGAAGACCCCTGGCCCTCCTTCCTCCTAGTCTTTGCTCAGGATTAGCTACTTATGGTGGGGTAGTAAAAAAAAAAAAAAACACACAACAAATCTCCCCTCTCCTTTGGGGATGGCCCTTTAAGATAATTTAAAGTTGGCTTATGATGAATAGTTTTGAACAAATGGTTGGACTGTTAATGTCTTGATTTTATGTTAGTATAATGAACGTGATTAATAAACTGGGGGGATTTCTAATTGCATCCACAGTCCAGAAGTCCAGAAGCCAAGTCCCCATGCTCAGATTGAGCATTTCACAAAGCCGCAAATATACAACAGATCAATTACCCCACTCTCTGAGCTGCTATAGTCGAATTCCCAAAGCAGCCGAGCAGACCAGTGTCCCTGCTCTGAGCCTGGCCAAGACTTCCCAAAGCTCCTCAAGTACTTAGCACCACAAGCCTCACCGAACCCAGCTGAGTGCTGCCGATTTGCAGCTACAGCTGGTCGACCAGGCTCTAGATCTGCCTAGTTCCTGTCCAAGGCTCCACAGTTGTTCTGCAATTGCTGCCAGTCCCAGTACATTCCAGAGGCTATACAACACAGTCGGGGGAGAAAAGGATCAGAAGACAGTGAACAATGGGTATGGTGAAGGTGCAAGCAGACTGGGGCAGGCGGTCAGCAGGGAGATAACATTCACAGAGAACAGATCAGCAGAGCCATGCACTGGGGACTGAATGTAGCCAAGAGGCAGACCAGAAAAGCTGCATCAAATGGTTACAAGCCCGAACACACCAGGCACTTATCTGGATGATTAACCACAGGATAGAGAGAGCCGGAGCATGTCTCACACACGTCCACTCACATCAGAGCCAAAAAAAACCAGCAACATATACAGGTATATATATATATATATGTTTTTTTTAATATATATATATATATATATATATATATATATATATTTTAAAGGAATTGTTTTTTGTTACCATTGTTGCATGTTAATAAAAGGCTGCTATAGCCATTTTTGTACCCAAACTCCAAAACTGGCGGATATATGAATAGACTTGGTTTGGGATGTCATAGCAGGTAATCCTATCAGGAATGGGGCAACTGTTCTATCTCAGTCACATTATCTGGGAACATTTGAAGCTTATAGCCCTCAAAAGTTATGTTTGGGGTGTTTCTTATGAATCTTTCATACAGAGCATGATATCACAAAATAGTTTTTCTGCAGGGGGCTTATTGTGTAAAGCTCTAAAGAGTCTATTGGATGTAAAATCTTTGACCCCCAAATCTGGTAACGGTGATTGAAGAGCGTGGCATGTGTAATATTACTCACAGACTCAGGTATGCCCCATATTCAAATTATTTTCCTGTTCCAGTAATCAAGGTCTTTGAATTGTATTTGGACCTGGAGAAATGTTCATGACAGGGATTCATGTTCCCTGCTACGTAGGTCATTGTATGTCAAACTGGGCTCATTATACTTAATTTCAAGTTTATCTGTGCAACTCCCCAAGGAAGCTAAGTCCTGTGTAATATAATGTACTGCAGATTTAGTAGTAGTCTTGTGCAGGGAAAGTTGGAACTTAGCTGTATTTTTTTTCTTACATAGTCTACAGCTTATTGTTTACAAGCGCACAGGGATTTGGTTATCAAGAGTGCAATCCTAGGCGGTTGAGAATTAACACATTTTTGGAGCCATTACCTCATTTTTTCTTGCTTGCAGGCATGCACAGATGTTTCATCACATGAGTTATGTGTTGTGATGTCTAAGATTATTAGCCCCAGGAAAAAGGATGGGTTCAGCTGGAGATCTGAGTATTTGCTTTGACTTCCACACAGAAGCCTTTAAATTTACTTGAGGAAACCAAGGTTTTCCAATAAAACCAAGTTGACTGATTATTTGGAATCACAACCTAACTACTCAAACTGCCCAAAGAGCAGAAATCAGAAAGCATCCCTGCTAAAGCAGTTTAAATGTATTTGCCAACTAACCAGCCTTAGGTTGATCCTAAATGGCAGGAGGTACATCAAAGTAAAGAAAGTAAATTTGTCTGGGAAATGGACAACATATTTAGAAATTTAACCCAGTATATATCTATTGCATTCACTCAGCACAAACCATATGCATGGTTTAGAGCTTTAAAGTTTGCCACTAAAGCTGCTAAAGTATTGAGTACTTTGCTGGAGACAAATGTGCTGCTAGAACCAGATGAAAAAATCTCAACTCCTAACTTGACTGACAGGGATACAACGGGAGATTGGAAAGGATAAACACATGGTAGAAATATCAGAAAAGAAAAGGTCTCACACACCATTTAAGAAACTGAGGGATGAAGCTGAGGGCTTTACTCTATCTTGGAAGGACTAAGGATGATCAGATCCTCATCAAGACTAATGTTTGATTCTCTGGGGACACAGCTCTGACAAAAACTTTCTGCACAGCCTGTAAAACCAACTTTATTGATTTACAATCCATGTGCACTGGTTACTCCCTGTCGCCACTAAAGAGACAATGTATAAGAATGTATCTTGAGTCATCAGCATAGGATATAGTACTGTTTATTGTTATTAATATACAGTGTTTACAGTTTCAATGCTCTATGCCATGATAATGTGCAAATTAAAGGGGACAGAATTGGATGTGACACCTTTGCTGTAATTACTCGGTTATTTAATGGACCTCAACTTCCATGAAGTCTGTTGCAGTAGAAGGGAGGAGAATTCAGCTCTGAAGGAAATTAGTAGAGAGTCCAATCGTTTACAATGGCAAATAGGCCTGAGATATACAATATAGTTATGCAATGCCATGACCCCAGAGCAAAAATGAGGCAAGTGTGTGCGGTTTCTTGCCTCCAGAAGTACTAGTGTGGGAGATTAAGTTTTTCTTTACTTTGGGATTTCTTTCCTGCTGCTGTTGATATTTCATAGTGTCCTGTGTACTACCTCTTACCAACAGTACCTGTTACCAACAGTACTAGATAAATCTGATTGGGTGTGATTCACAGGCATATTCTGCAAACATGGCCAAAAAATCTGCAAATTGTAAACATTATTGTGAACCCCTTATTGAAGTCAATGGAGGAAGAATTCTAAAAATCAGTTCTCTTTTTTTCAACATGAATAGATAAATGATTGGCAGCCAAAGGACATAAGAAGATGGACACTGCAGGTTTACTTTGAGTCCCTTTGTAATATTTATGTTTTGTATTTGTTTAGCATGTTTTTACTTTTCCAACTTCTTATTTTAAAAATGTGTTACATTTCATTTACAAGTCAGGGTGTGATTAAAAGATTCCAGCCAAACTACACTTTAAACTAAATGATTTCCCAGCTCCTCCAACTGGATTGTTTCTCTGTTAACAATTAGGATATGCAACCATAAGCACAAGAGCTGTGGATTTTTTTCTCCAACCTGACAGACACCATTTCTTCTGCAACTTTTTTTGCTGGAAATACCTTTTTGCTTAAACTAGTTGATTTTAGCTTCCAAATAACATTTAAGTTACTGACACATCATTCGTTCAGTTCAAATTTAAAGTTAGTTCCTGGTGCATCTTAAACAAGAACTCTAATTTGCCATATATACTCGAGTATAAGCCGACCCGAATATAAGCTGAGGCACCCAATTTTACCACAAAAAACTGGGAAAACGTACTCACTCGAGTATAAGCCGAGTATGGCTTTTTCAGTATAAAAAAAGTGCTAAAAAACTCGGCTTATACTGAAGTACATACGGTATTATACCCACTACTCCCTTCTAAGTTATAAGATGCTACTTGCATTTTCGTTTCCTATTTTGTGGTCACACAAATTTTAGGAAGCCAGAAAGACAGGAAGAGAGGGCATGTTTTATTAGTTAATATTTACTATTAAATTCTTAACCTGATAAAGAAGGACTGACAACTCCCATTTCAGCTGCAACATGAAATAATCAAAAGAAAAGAAAGCGAAATCCATTCTGGCAGTAAGCTAATTTATATATTCGTGAAAGTTATGGGTAAAAGCAAAGAGGAGTAGAGATGGAAACACAGCATGAATTCATATACCATTTCTTCCCATCTAACAGAAGCCTGCAACATCAGCTTTATGTGCTCTGCTGAACACTTGTAAATGTGAGTAAAAGCCTACTATTTGTCACTCTAATGAAAAATGTTTTGTTTGCAGTCATTGACTCAGCAATACCGTATCTGGTGTATTACAGACTTTAAATCATCCAGAAGGTACATATGCAATAAAATGTGCTATATTTTTCCACACTGAAAGTTTATCAAAATTCAACTGGATGGCATTAGGTTGTTAAAGCACTGTGCATTATTATCAATTGATATATTTTTTAACCACTTAAGGACCGAAAGGATTTCCCCCTTAATGACCAGGCCATTTTTTGGGATATGGCACTGCGTTGCTTTAACTGACAATTACGCTGTTGTGCAACGTTGTACCCAAACAAAATTGATGTCCTTTTTTCCCACAAATAGAGCTTTCTTTTGGTGGTATTTGATCACCTCTGCGGTTTTTAGTTTTTGTGTTATAAACAAAGAAAGAGCGACAATTTTGAAAAAGAAACAACATTTTTTACTTTCTGCTATAAAAAATTTCCAAAAAAAAATGTGATAAAACTAATTTATTCATCAGTTTAGGCCAATATGTATTCTGCTACATATTTTTGGTAAAAAAAAATGCAATAAGCGTCGTATATTGATTGGTTTGCACAAAAGTTATTGCGTCTACAAAATAGGGGATATATTTATTATTTTTATTTTTTTAACTAGTAATGGCGGCGATCTGTGATTTTTAGTGGGACTGCGAAATTGCGGCGGATAGAACGGACACCTAACTTACATTTTTGACACTTTTTTGGGAACCAGTGACATTATTACAGTAATCAGTGATAAAAATATGCACTGTTATTGTACTAATGGCACTGGCAGGGAAGGGGTTACAGTTTCTAACTGTATGGGGAACTGTGTGACTGGGGAATCACAAAGATCCATCTTTCTGCAAAGCAGGAAGACAGGATTTGTATGATTTAACCTGACAGAATGGGAATCTGGCTTGTTTACACCCACTAATTAGCTCCCCCGCACCCACAATACCCGAGTGCCATATGTACAATGATGGTGTTTCACAGGAATGAGCCACATTGCCGCAGTATAACTGCGGCGGCTGGGGCTAAAGTGGTTAAATAATTCTTGCACCATTTCAATTCTCTTTTTTTGCATCACATTGCTTATGATCGCCTCCAGCCTCTTTACAACCACTTCATGTTTACATGAAATCATGCCAACGTCAGCTACAAATCCTTACACTGGACCAGAGTAGTCCTTACTTTGGACATTGGATCATGTCTGCACAATGTGTGTCAGCATGGCCACCTGTAGTGTTCACCAGATATGCATGTAACAAAGCGGCAATGCAGGAGACAGTTGTCACTATATATAACAGGAAGTACACAAACAGGAACCTTCATGGCAGGATCCACATTTTTTTTAAGCAGTTGTAAAAAGAATAAAATACATTTTTGAATTACATTTGAATTACATTACTATGAAGGCTTATAGGAGATTTACAGTGGTTGTAAACTCTTACATATACCCAGTAAAATAATTGGCCTCAGGTGATACACAGAGATGAAACAAACCCCCCTACATACGTTGCACCTGTTTCTCGTTAGTCTTCTCTTCTCTACATATGTTCAAAGTGCTGAATTTATAAACTTGTCTGAGTGGTCAAAAAAAAGGGGACCGAGAGCTGAAGTTACACTCTGCAGAGCTCAGTGAGGAGAGCCATGAAAGCTGATTGAATGGGAAGAGACACACTCCCTCAGAGCTGAGGCTGCTAATCAGCTGGAGATCCCCCCTCTGTCACCTTTTTTTTCTTGGTGTCAGGAAAACTTTTGAAAAGTGATTCAGGCTGATAGCAGAGGAACAAAGCAGGAGACAGAAAATACACTTAGTGCTCTTTGAGACAAGTACACACTACAGAGAGATGTTTTGTTCATATTTCATATCTGAGGTATACAACCACTTTAAGTTGTGGGGTTTGTATCTACTTTACGATATATATATATATATATATATATATATATATATATATATATATATATATATATATATATATATACACAGTATCTCACAAAAGTGAGTGCACCCCTACATTTATGTAAATATTTTATTATATTTTATTATATCTTTTCATGTGACAACGTTGAAGAAATTACACTTTACTACAATGTAAAGTAGTTAGTATTCAGCTTGTATAACAGTTTAAATGTGCTGTTCCCCTAAAATAACTGAATACACAGCCATTAATGTCTAAAGCGCTGGCAACAAGTGAGTACACCCCTTATTAAAGAGGGCTTCCAGACTCCGATAAGCCCCCCCGCATGCAAACATCAACATGGGGACAAGGTGCTTTGGGGGGGGCAGAGCCCCCCTGCCCCAAAGCACCCATACTCCCCATGTTGAGGGCATGTGGCCTGGTATGGTTCAGGAGGGGGAGCTTTAGCCCATCCCCCCATCTTGGCCAGCCAAGTTACATGCTCAGATAAGGCTTCTGGTTTGGATATTAGGAAGGGCCCTGGTAAGGACTGAGGGGGGGACCCTACGCAAATGTTTTCAGTGATTTTTTTGTATATTACTGGAGGCCGGCAATACATTACAGCCGCAATTGAGGCTGAAAACAGGCAGACAAGCAAGGTATTCGAACGCCTGCTTGAGCAAAAGTTTAGGCCATGGCTCTGTGCGGCCTAGCCGGAACGTACTCCCCTGACAATATCTTCCTCTCCCCACACTATCCGGCCTTCTGGCAACCCAGGGACACTACCCACCACTTCCCTCCCTCTCAGTGGCTTCCAAGCCCTAAATCCATAGCCACCCAGAATGAGGCCTATAGAGGCCTAACGTGGCCACCACCCCCTCAATTGAGTCTTGTATAATATAGCTCCCAGGGCTGGCAGAACAATCGAGAGGTCAGGACTGAATCACCACCCCTCAGAGGGCTTTAGGAGACAGACTGTTTTATTTGGGGAGTCTACAACATAGCTGGGGACAACATCTGATAATCTGGCAGCCATCTTGGTACACCCGGACCAGTATTCCAAATGCCTCACTGCTCCAGTGTAAATCTTACTGCAACTGCACAGAAAACCCATTACTGCCAAAATAACTAAGATGGCTCCCTTTGTTGGTAGAGAATGACTGTACTGTAAAACAAACATTATCTCCATAAGGGTTTCCAGAATCTTCATAAGCAACTAGAAGCTTTTGTATTCCACTATTGCTATATCGGCACATACTGCACTCAGGTACTTATGTCGTCCAGGAAAAGGAAAGAGGGGGCTAGACCAGGCGAAATGACTGACTTTTTTCCCAGCCCAACAAAGACATACCAAATTGCAACACCAACAATAATACTGCAAATTAGCAGACGCCTAAGCACAACAACTATTCACTGAATCACAAGTCTGCAACTATACCCACAGACGAACAGTACAGGGGAAATCAGCCCTGCTCACCTTCATCTAGCCCAGCAAAAAGCAAGCAAAAATGACTGACACCTTCTCTAACTCACCTGACGTGAGTGAGTTAAATACATCACTGGATGACACCAGAGAGTTGCAAGACTCCATTTCAAATTTTCCAACTGCTGATATTCCAGTATTGGACACGACATTAACCACTTCAATACCGGGCACTTAGAACACTTCCCGCCCAATTTTCAACTTTCAGTGCTGTTGCGATTTGAATGAGAATTGCGCAGTTGTGCGACGTTGTACCCAAACAAAGTTTTTATCATTTTGTTCCAACAAATAGAGCTTTCTTTTGGTGGTATTTGATCACCTCTGCTGTTTCTATTTTTGCGCTATAAATAAAAAAGTCTGAAAATTTTAAGAAAAAAAATGTCTTTGTTTCTGTCACAAAACTTTGTATAAAGTACATTTTCTCCATCACTGATGGGCACTGATGTGGCTACACTGATGGGCACTGATGAGGCTAGACTGACAGGCACTGAGGAGGCAGTATAGATTGGCACTGATGAGGTGGCACTGATAAGGTAGCACTGATGATGGGGCACATATGCAGCACTGATGGGCGGCACAGATAAGCAACACTGATGGGCACTGATACGTGGCACTGATATGCTGCACTGATGGGCACTCATAGGCGGCACTGATAGGTGGCACTGGGCACTGATGGGCACTGATAGGTGGCACTGCTGGGCACTGATAGGGGGCACTTTTAGCTGGCACAGGTGGACACTTTTAGGTGTCACAGGTGGGCACTGATAGGTGGCACAGATGGGCACAGATAGGTGGCACAGGTGGGCACAGGTGGTCATTTATGGATGGCACTGGTGGGCACTGGTGCATATAGCAATGTTAGGGATGGCACTGGCAGGCATCATATATGGGCACAGTGCCATCCCTGCAGTGCACTGTATTGCACTTACCTGGTGGTCTAGTGGGGGCTCCCTTGTGGTCCTGGTCAGCCTCCATGTTCCCTCCCTGGTGGTCCTGGGCGGCCTCCTCACGGTGTCCAGGGGGGCTCCCTGGTGGTCTTGGGCAGGCTACCTGGTGGTCCAGTGGGGTGATCTTGAGGGGGGCTGTGCTGATAAATGTTCAGCGTAGCCCCCCATCAGGATAGCAGCCGATCGGCTCTCCGCTACTCAGGTCTGCAGACCTGAGCAGAGGAAAAGCAGATAAACGGCTCTTCCTATTTACACTGTGATCAGCCGTGATTGGTCACGGCTGATCACATGGTAAAAGGCTTCCATGGAAGCCTTTTACCTCGGTCGGTAATGCGGTGAGTTAGACTGACCCACGGCACCACCGATCGCCGCGATACGTGCCCCCGAGGGTGCGCGATTGCAGATTATCCTGAGGACGTCAATAGACGTCCAGTCAGGATAATGAACCACCTGCCCGGACGTCATTTGTCAATGCGCCGGGCGGGAAGTGGTTAAAGGATATGCTAATTCATACTGATATAATGTCCTTAGCACATCAATTTAAATATGAAGTCTCAGAAGTTAACAACAGGGTCTCACACATCGAATCTAAAATGAGCTCCTTCGCGGCCATGTTTAATGAGCCGGTTGACGCACACAATGAAATGAACTATGGTGGATGAAAGCGAAGCTAACAGATCTTGAGGATCGCTCAAGATGTAATATCGTCAAGATCTGTGGAATCCCAGAGTCAATCAAACCAACAGCTCTACCGGGAGTTCCACTTGAGGATCTAATTATTGACTGCATTCATAGGCTTCCTAGACCTAAACATATTCCTGCGCATCTTCCCCGGGGTACGATCGCTAGGATTCAGTTTTTTCCACACAAAAGATCGTCTCATGAGAGCCATGAGAGATCGAGACAATCTTCCACCAAGCTTGCAGGAATTGTCCTTTTTCAATGACCTCTCTGCATTTACCTTACAGCAACGAAGACAACTGGTGGCGATCACAAAGACTTTAAACAACCACCATATTACCTACAGATGGCTTTACCCAGCTAAACTGTTGATAAGCAAAGACTAGTGTTGAGCGAACCCGAACTGTAAAGTTCGGGTCTGTACCGAACTTTTGGGTGTCCGGGACCCGAACCCGAACCCGGACTTTTCAAAAAAAGTCCGGGTTCGGGTCCGGGGTTCTGGTAATTTTACTAAAAGTTCTGAAAAGTGCTGTAAAAAAGTCCTGGAAAGTCCTAGAGGTCTGCAAAAGGAAAGAAAATGGGGGTAAGGGTCAGACAAGTGCCCTACAAAGAAATGGGGATAGGGAAATAACTTTTACCACTTGCCGACCACCGATCGGCATCTGACGGCGACAAGCAGGCCCTCCTGCGCGAATCGCTGTCATATGACGGCGGCTGCGAGATCAAGCCCAGTGAGCGTGCGCCGCCGGAGGCGCGCCCGTGCGCTCACTGTGTCCGTGGAGGGCCAGGGAGCGGGTGTGGCGGAGTCGATCTCCGCCGGCCACCCGCGATGCCCCCCCGAAGTGAAAGAACGGAGGTCCGTGTAAGTAAACACGGACCTCCGTTCTGTGAGAGGGGGAAGGGCTGTGATCACAGCCTTCCTCTACATGGAAGGTGTGATCACTTCCCTTCCCCAGCTAGGGCAGTCCCCCCACAGTTAGAACACGCCCAGGGAACACTGTTAACCCTTAGAGCGCCCCCTGCAGGTTAACCCCTTCACTGCCAATGGCATTTACACAGTAATCAGTACATTTTTATAGCACTGATCGCTGTATAAATGCCAATGCTCCCAAAAAAGTGTCAAAATGTTCTGACATGTCCGCTGAAATATCGCAGTACCGCTAAAAATCGCAGATCGCCGCCTTTACTAGTAAAAAATAAAAAATAAATAAAAACCCCAGAAATGAATTCTCATCATTCGTAAACGCAACCACTTTTGCGCAAACCAATCAATAAACGCCGATTGCGATTTTTTTTATCACAAATATGAGGAAGAATGTAAATCGTCCAAAACCGATGAAAAAAATGTTTTTTATATATTTTTTTTGGATATGTATTTTAGCAAAAAAGTAAGAAATTTGTTTTTTTTTCAAAATTGTCGCTCTTCTTTTGTTTATAGCGGCGATCAGAAATGACGCAGCAGTGATCAAATACCACCAATAGAAAGCTCTATTTGTGGGAAAAAAAGGACGCAAATTTAGTTTGGGTACAACGTTGCACGACCGCGCAATTGTCAGTTAAAGCGACGCAGTGCCGAATCGCAAAAAGGGCTCTGGTCAGGAAGGGGGCAAATCCTTCCGGGGCTGAAGTGGATTTCCAGCTTTAGGACAGGACAGTGTTCCATGGGCGTGTTCTAACTGTGGAGGGGACTGCCCTAGCTGGGGAAGGGAAGTGGTCACAGCCTCCATATACAGGAAGGCTGTGATCACAGCCCTTCCCCCTTCACAGAATGGAGGTCCGTGTTTACATACACGGACCTCCGTTCTTTCACTCCGGGGGGGCCATCGCGGGTAGCCGGCGGAGATCGACTCCGCCGCACCCACTCCCTGGCCCCCCCCCGGACACAGTGCTCACTGTGCACGATCAGGGGGCCGCCGTCAGATGGCGGCCGCTGTCAGATGACGGCGATTCGCCTTACAGAGCCACTTTGCCGCCGTCAAATGCCGATCGGCGGTCGGCAAGTGGTTAAGAGATGTGCAGCCATCTGGACATTGTTGTTTGTACTATACGGCTGTTAGCTGGGCTCGCCCTGGAAATGCTCTATGATATTGCTTTATTCTTCTAGATGACTGTACTACACACTGTGAGTGTGTCTGTGATTCAATGTAATTATAGATCAGCAGCATAAGCAATAACACCTAGTTTTTCTTGCAGGTTGTGATCTTTGGCTACTCAATGCTGAACTGACTGGTCCTTTTAAGCCGCACCCGCTCCCTGGCCCTCCCCGAACACAGTGAGTGCGTGGGCGCGCCTCCGGCGGCGCGCGCGCGCTCACAGTGCGCGTTATCACAGCCGCCGTCATATGACGGCGATTTGCGATAACGAACCACCATGTCGCCGTCAACCTGCGGTTGGTGGTCGGCAAGTGGTTAAATAATTAAAAAAAAAAACATAAAAAAATCAAAAATGGAGGTGGATGTGGACTATCTTAAAACTGTGTTAGAAAAGTATAAATTAGCGGGTAGAAGCCATATCACTGTTCTAAGAACAGTGATATGGCTTTTCCAGGCTAATTTATACTTTTATCACAGAGTTTTAAGATGATTGTACATTCTACAATCATCTTAAAACTCTGTGAGAAAAGTATACATTAGCTGGGAGAAGCCATATCCCTGTTCTTAGAACTTCTGCAAACTGTGTGTGAAAACTATCAATTAGCGGTGAGAAGCCAGATCACTGTTCTAAGAACAGTGATATGGCTTTTCCAGGCTAATTTATACTTTTATCACAGTTTTAAGATGATTGTACATTCTACAATCATCTTAAAATTCTGTGAGAAAAGTATACATTAGCCGGGAGAAGCCATATCCCTGTTTTTAGAACATCTGCATACTGTGTGTGAAAACTATCAATTCGCGGGGAGAAGCCAGATCACTGTTCTTTCCTGGACTTTGTTACAGCCATTTTTGTGCCTAAAAGTTCGGGTCCCCATTGATTTCAATGGGGTTCGGGGTCCGGGTCAAAG
>BLSH010406090.1:206454-247295 GCA_018402905.1 Glandirana rugosa
AATTTTACATGTCTCAGGAATTAACGATACAGGTGAGGGGAGAAAAAAAACCCCGGTAAACGTTAATTTTACACCCCCTGGGAGAACACAACCTTATCCCCTCCAGACACTCTCAGTTTCACCCAGAGGACCTTTGTCTACTTCAGCGAAAACTCCAACGTCCGGAGGAAGGTCCGGTCAACGGAAAATTTACACGATAAATCGGGAAACTGCAACTCCCTTCTCTAGACTTTTCTGTATCACTCCAGTGACCATACAACAATTCAACCCCAACACTACGAAATGAACCCTCTAATCCCATGACCGGAACACTATGGACGTTAAACCACATGGTCACTGTCCGTGCGATCGTTCGGGTTCCGTCCGGACCCGGACCCGGACTTTGTCCCGAAGTTCGGCCGGACCAGCAGAACCCGAACTTCCAGAGGTTCGCTCAACTCTACTCACTGGTACACCAAATTGCAGGTATCACAAGGCCAGTACCCTAATCTCCCAAGTAAAGCATCACAACCCCAACTTAACAACATACCAGTGACCTCACTATGTCTTTTCAGATCTCTTCCCTCAACGTCAAAGGGCTAAATAGCACATTTAAAAGGCAACTGGCCTGGAAGGAGGCCTGCAACCTCAAAAGCGACTTCATCTGTTTCCAGGAGACCCACTTTGACTCTCACAGACCTCCCCTATTCCAACACAAGAGGGTCCCCCACATTTTAATTGCAAATGGCCCCAAAAAAAAGAGGGGAGTGGACATAGCAATTAAGGACTCTGTACATTTTAACCTCTTGGATAAATTAGAGGATTCCCATGGAAGATTTCTGATCATCGTATACAAACTAAACTGAACCAAATATACTCTAGTTAACGCTTACTTGCCAAACACAAAGCAAACCTCATACCTAAATAAAATCTGAAAGAAAGTTACACGCATGCAACAAGGACATACAATTTTCTGTGGGGAGTTCAATGCCATACCGAACGCAGACCTGGACCTTTCTGGACCTGAACCACGTAAAAAAACATAGAGCCACTTTGAAAAACTTTATAACCTCCTCAAACCTTTATGATATTTGGAGATGCCAACACTCTCCAGAAAAATACTTTATTTTTTTTCTCCAGTGCCCATCACACATATTCAAGAATTGACTTGTTCTTGGTTGACAAATTCCGGCCCCAGAAACTCACTAAATCTGAAATTCACTGTATTACGTGGTCTGAACACGCATCTGTGTTTGTGGTGGTGGGGGATCTTCGTACCGAGACCAGGGCAAATGGATGGCGAAACAACATTTATACTTTAACCCAGCCTGAGAATAAAAAACAAATAATGACAGCTTTGAAAGAATTCTTTGACATCAATGCCCCCTCGGTCGAGGATTCCTTCACTCTATGGAACACCCATAAAGTTTATATTAGAGGCCTGCTTATTCAATTGACGGCTAGACTTAAACGGCAGAGGGAGCGGCTGCTGAAGGATCTTCTCTCATCCATATCCAAATTAGAAAACAGCAACAAAATTTCCACATCACAAACGGTCAGGGACCAAGTATATCAAGAAAGACAGGAACTTAGATACTTATTGCTGTCCCAACATGATAGAGCCATCAGGACATTGAAGGTGAACTCATATGGTTACGGCACTAGAGCAGGGAAGTATTTAGCGACTCAACTAAAGGACAAAATTATTAAACAGAAAATTAGTCATAGTCACAATCCCAAAACGAATACCATTTTCTATAATCCAACAGAAATTGCCAATGCTTTTAGCGATTATTATGAATCCCTATACAATTTACACAGGGACCCAGACACCCCCCAACCTACTGGCAGAGATATTTCCGTGTTTTTAAAGACAATATCTCTCCCAGTTGTCGACCCAACTGAACTTTCAGAACTGAACCAACCATTCACAGAGAGTGAGATAGCTTCCTTAATCAAAAGTTTACCAAAACATAAATCCCTGGGCACTGATGGGTACTCTTCAGAGTATTATCAACTCTTCGCAGACATCTTGACACCACACTTATTGCGGGTCTTTCAGACTGCCGCGTCCTCTGCTAATTTTCCACCTGAAATGCTGACAGCAACAATTGTTACTCTTCCCAAGCCAGGAAAAAAAACAGACAAACCACAGAATTTTTGGTCTATTTCGCTATTAAACGTGGATGTGAAAATTTACGCTACACTACTGGCCAACTGGCTGAGTAAAATTCTACCAAATCTGCTCAATCCTGACCAGGTGGGATTTGTCTCTGGCAGACAAGCTCCTGATGCAACTAGAGTTGAGCAGACACCTGGATGTTCGGGTTCATCTGGTTTGGCCGAACTTCGCGGAAAAGTTTGGGTTCCATACCGAACTTGACCCCAGACCCGAGCCCCATTGAAGTCAATGGTGACCCGAACTTTTGGGCACAAAAATGGCTGTAAAAAAGTCCTAGAAAGGGCTAGAGGGCTGCAAAAGGAAGCAAAATGGGGGTAAGAGTAGGACAAGTGGATAGGGAAATAACTTAAAATCACATAAAAAAATAAAAATAGGAGGAGGAGGTGGATGTGGAGTAGGAGCCTAGAAGTTGACTAGGCCGTGACCGTGGCAGTGTAGGTGGAAGTGGCGGTGCAGGAGGAGGAGGGAGTAGCCAACACGGTTTTTTGGGGTTTTTTTCAAATTGGGGTAGCCCCCAAAATATTGAGACATATTAAAAAAAAACAAGTATACCAATGGCTGTGTGAGGCCGGTTTTAATGTCTATTCTGCACAAGGTACAGACAAGTCTTGTGGGATCCATGCCCATCATTTTAATAAACGTTAGCTTGTCCAAGTTGGCTGTGCACAGGCGACTGCGATTGTCTGTGATAACGCCCCCTGCCATGCTAAACACACGTTCAGAAAATACACTGGCTGCAGGGCAGGCCAGCACCTCCAAGGCATAAAGGGAAAGTGCAGGCCGTGTGGCCAATTTGGAGACCCAGAAGTTGAATGGGGCAGACCCATCAGTCAGTACGTGTAGGCTTGTGTACACATACTGTTCCACCATGTTGCTGAAATGCTGCCTCCTGCTAAGACGTTGCCTATCAGCTGGTGGTGCTGTTTGTTGTGGCGTGCTGCTGACAAAGCTTTTCCACATTTTGGCTGTGCTAACCCTGCCTTCTGAGGTGCTGGCGGTGCCACAGCTGTGTTGGTGACCTCTTCCACCTCCTCCGCCTTCACCTTGTGCTTCCACAGAGCCCCCTGTGTCATTTGGGAATGCCCTCAGCAGAGCATCTACCAGCATGCGCTTGTAGTCGCACATCTTCCGATCACGCCCCAGTGAGGGAATTAAGGATGGCACATTGTCCTTGTAACGGTGATCCAGCAGAGTGGCCACCCAGTAATCAGCACAATTTAAAATGTGGGCAACTCGGCTGTCGTTGAGCAGGCACTGCAGCATGTAGTTGCTCATGTGTGCCAGGCTGCCCAGAGGCAAAAACAAGCTGTCCTCTGTGAGAGGTGTATCATCTGTGTCTTCCGTATCCCCCCAGCCATGCTCCAGTGATGCTCACGAGCTGCGTTGGGTGCCACTCTGCTGTGAACATGGTTACTCCTCCTCATCATCATCATCCTCATCCTCCTCATCCTCCAGACCTATGCCCTGGCTTGAATTTTTTTTACCTGGCCTATGCTGGTGCAGGAACTGTGTAAATGACCCCTCTTCCTCCTGTGCCACATCCTCTTCCATCATCGCCCAAAGTGTTTTTTCAAGGAGACATAGAAGTGGAATAGTAACGCTGAGAACAGCGTCATCGGCACTGGCCATGTTGGTGGAGTACTCGAAACACCGCAATATGGTACACAGGTCTCGCATGGAGGCCCACTCGTTGGTGGTGAAGTGTTGCTGTTCCACAGAGCGACTGACCCGTGCGTGCTGCAGCTGAAACTCCACTATTGCCTGCTGCTGCTCGCACAGTCTCTCCAGCGTGTGCAAAATGGAGTTACACCTTGTGGGCACGTTGCATAGGAGGCGTGAGTGGGAAGGCCGAAGTTCCGCTGCAGCGCAGACAGGCGAGCAGCAGGGTGAGAACGCCGAAAGCGCGCACAGGCGGCCCGCACTTTCTGCAGCAGCTCTGACATAACCGGGTAGTTTTTTTTAAGAAATTTCTGCACCACAAAATTCAGCACATGCGCCTGGCAAGGGATGTGCGTCAAACTGGCTAGGCCCAGAGCTGCTACGAGATTTCACCCATTATCGCACACTACCAGGCCAGGCTTGAGGCTCAGTGGCAACAACCACTCATTGGTCTGTTGTTCAATGCCCGTCCACAGCTCCTGCGCAGTGTGGGGTTTTCCCCCCAAACATATCAGTTTTAAAACAGCCTGCTGTCGTTTCCCCCTGGATGTGCTGAAGTTGGTGGTGAAGGTGTTACGCTGAGAGGATGAGGAGGTGGTAGAGGAGGAGAAGGAAGCGCAGTAGGATGAGGAGGCAACAGGAGGCAAAGAGAAATGCCCTGCAATCCTTGGTGGCGGAAGGACATGCGCCAAACGGCTAGCCACCTCAGGCCCACCTGCCACTACATTTGCCCAGTGTGCAGTTAGCGAGATATAGCGTCCCTGCCAGTGCTTACTGCTTCACGTATCAGTAGTGCAGGGAAGGGATGGCTCGCCTGGAAAAGTAGTGGTGGCTGGGAACCATGTACTGTGGGACAGCCACCGCCATCAGATTTTTAAAACTGTCCGTGTCCACCAGACGGAATGACAGTATTTCAAAGGCCAGGAATTTTGAAATGCTGGCATTCAAGGCCAGGGATCGCGGGTGGGTAGGGGGTACTTCCTCTTTCTCTCCAGTGTTTTATGAGATGGAGAGCTGTAAGCTTCCATGGGACCATGTGGAAATGCTTGGGGACGGTGGTGGACATTGTTGCGTTGCTGCCACATGGTCTGCTTGCTGGGTGGCAGGTTACACTGGCACTGTAGAGGTGGAGGAAGAGGCCGAGACAGCAGCAGAGGAGGAAGCAGGAGGCCTGGACCTTTCTTGGATTTTGAGGTAATTATTCCACTGCAGCAAGTGCTTTGAATTTAGATGCCTGGTCATGCAGGTTGTGCTCAGGCTTGGAACACGTATGCCTCACTCCAGGCTCTCATTGCACAGCGTGCAAACCACCCGTGTCTTGTAGTCAGCACATTGTCTGAAGAACTGCCACACCGAGGAACGCCTTTGAGCTGGCTTTGGTGTGCTAGGTCCCTGGGTGTGGTGGGTAGTAGCAGGTGCACTGTCTAGGGGACGCTCGCTCCGCTTTTGCAACCTGCTTCCTCTTTTGCTGTGCTGGTGCCTCTGTGCGACCACCACCTCTTAATCCAAACTGCACACGTCACTTGCATGACCCTCATTCCATGTGGGGTCTAGGAACTCATCATCCTCCTCCACATCATCTTCCACCCACCCTTCACCACTGCCCTCCTTGTCAGTCTGCACACTGTGGTAAGCTGCAGCAGTTGGCACCTGTGTTTCGTCATCATCAGAGACGTACTGCGCTGGTGTTTCCATGTTCTCATCCTGCAACAGAAGTGGTTGGGCATCGGTGCACTCAATGTCTTCCACTTCTGGGGCAGGGCTATGTGGATGGCCCACGGAAAGCACACCATGAGAGTCATCAAAAAGCATAAGAGACTGTTGCATGACTTGGAGCTCAGACTGATTGGCTGATTTACAAGGGGCTGAGGTGAAAGACAGATGGCCATGGGGTTCAGGTGCCAACTCTGAGCTTTCATCAAGGGACCGGGTGGGAGACAATGTGAAGGAACTGGAGGCATTGTCAGCCACCCAATCTACTATCGCCTGTACTTGTTCTGACCTCACCATTCATTGAGCGGCATTTGGGCCTACCATATAACGTTGAAGATTCTGTTGGCTGATCGCACCTGAAGAAGGTGTTTAACTTGTGCGTGTAGCTGGCACAAATCGACCATGTCTCTCCTTGCAACAGGAACTTCACCACCAACACCAGCAGCACCACGCCCACGACCACGTCCCTTATTTGACGCTCTCCTCATTCTGGCTGCAAATATACTATGTAGCACTATTTATTAATACAAAAAAATATATAATTCATTTTTTTTTTTTTTGGAAAACAGCAACGTAGATGCACTTTTTATTTTTGTGCAAGAAATGCACCACTTACACCAACAGCAGGAACCTCTCCCTAAACCAGTATGATATGATTTTAGAACAATAATCTGTCCCTCACAGGAGCAACAGGAACCTCTCCCTCTAGAAGTATGTGATGATTTTAGAACAATAATCTGTCCCTCACAGCACCAGCAGGAACCTCTCCCTCTAGCAGTAGGAGATGATTTTAGAACAATAATCTATCCCTCACAGCACCAGCAGGAACCTCTTTCTCTAGCAGTATGTGATGATTTTAGAACAATAATCTGTCCCTTACAGCACCAGCAGGAGCCTCTCCCTCTAGCAGTATGTGATGATTTTAGAACAATAATCTGTCCCTCACAGCACCAACAGGAACCTCTCCCTCTAGAAGTAGGAGATGATTTTAGAACAATAATCTGCCCCTCAAAGCACAAGCAGGAACCTCTCCCTCTAGCAGTATGTGATGATTTTAGAACAATAATCTCTCCCTTCCAGCACCAGCAGGAACCTCTCCCCCTAGCAGTTTGTGATGATTTTAGAACAATAATCTGTCCCTCAAAGCACCAGCAGGAACCTCTGCCTCTAGCAGTAGGAGATTATTTTAGAACAATAATCTGTCCCTCACAGCACCAGAAGGAACCTCTCCCTCTAGCAGTAGGAAATGATTTTAGAACAATAATCTGTCCTTTACAGCACCAGCAAAAACCTCTCCCTCTAGCAGTATGTGATGATTTTAGAACAATAATCTGTCTCTTACAGCACCAGCAGGAACCTCTCCCTCTAGCAGTATGTGGTGATTTTAGAACAATAGTCTGTCCCTCACAGCACCAGCAGGAACCTCTCCCTCTAGCAGTATGTGATGATTTTAGAACAATAATCTGTCCCTTACAGCACCAGCAGGAACCTCTCCCTCTAGCAGTATGTGATTATTTTAGAACAATAATCTGTCCCTCACAGCACCAGCAGGAACCTCTCCCTATAGCACTAGGAGATGATTTTAGAACATTAATCTGTCCCTCACAGCACCAGCAGGAAACTCTCCCTCTAGCAGTATGTGATGATTTTAGAAAAATAATCTGTCCCTCAAAGCACCAGCAGGAACTTCTCCCTCTAGCAGTATGTGATGATTTTAGAGCAATAATCTGTCCCTCACAGCACCAGCAGGAACCTCTCCTTCTAGCAGTATGATATGATTTTAGAGCAAAAATCTGTCCCTCACAGCACCAGCATAAACCTCTTCCTATAGCAGTAGGAGATGATTTTAGAACAATAATCTGTCCCTCACAGCACCAGCAGGAACATCTTCCTCTAGCAGTATGATATGATTTTAGAATAATAATCTGTCCCTCACAGCACCAGCAGGAACCTCTCCCTCTAGCAGTAGGAGATGATTTTAGAACAATAATCTGTCCCTCACAGCACCAGCAGGAACCTCTCCCTATAGCGGTATGTGATGATTTTAGAACAATAATCTGTCTCTCACAGCACCAGCAGGAACCTCTCCTTCTAGCAGTATGATATGATTTTAGAGCAAAAATCTGTCCCTCACAGCACCAGCATAAACCTCTTCCTATAGCAGTAGGAGATGATTTTAGAACAATAATCTGTCCCTCACAGCACCAGCAGGAACATCTTCCTCTAGCAGTATGATATGATTTTAGAATAATAATCTGTCCCTCACAGCACCAGCAGGAACCTCTCCCTCTAGCAGTAGGAGATGATTTTAGAACAATAATCTGTCCCTCACAGCACCAGCAGGAACCTCTCCCTATAGCACTAGGAGTTGATTTTAGAACAATAATCTGTCCCTTACAGCACCAGCAGGAATCTCTCCCTCTAGCAGTATGTGATGATTTTAGAACAATAATCTGTCCCTCACAGGAGCAGCAGGACCCTCTCCCTTTAGCAGTATGTAATTATTTTAAAACAATAATCTGTCCCCTACAGCACCAGCTGGAACCTCTCCCTATAGCACTAGGAGATGATTTTAGAACAATAATCTGTCCCTCACAGCACCAGCAAGAACCTCTCCCTATAGCGCTAGGAGATGATTTTAGAATAATAATCTGTCCCTCACAGCACCAGCAGGAACCTCTCCCTATAGCACTAGGAGATGATTTTATAACAATAATTTGTCCCTTACAGCACCAGCAGGAACCTCTCCCTCTAGCAGTATGTCATGATTTTATAACAATAATCTATCCCTCACAGAAGCAGCAGGAACCTCTCCCTCTAGCAGTATGTGATGATTTTAGAACAATAATATGTCCCTTACAGCACCAGCAGGAACCTCGCCCTCTAGCAGTATGTGATGATTTTAGAACAATAATCTGTCCCTCACAGCACCAGCAGGGACCTTTCTCTATAGCACTAGGAGATGATTTTAGAACAATAATCTCTCCCTCACAGCACCAGCAGGAACCTCTCCCTATAGCACTAGGAGATGATTTTAGAACAATAATCTGTCCCTCACAGCATCAGCAGGAACCTCTCCCTCTAGCTGTATGTGATGATTTTAGAACAATAATCTGTCCCTCACAGCACCATCAGGAACCTCTCTCTATATCACTAGGAGATGATTTTAGAACAATAATCTGTCCCTCACAGCACCAGCAGGAGACTCTCCCTATAGCACTAAGAGATGATTTTAAAACAATAATCTGTCCCTCACAGCACCAGCAGGAACCTCTCCCTATAGCACTAGGAGATGATTTTAGAACAATAATCAGTCCCTCACAGCACCAGCAGGAACCTCTACCTATAGCACTAGGTGATGATTTTAGAACAATAATCTGTCCCTCACAGCACCAGCAGGAATCTCTCCCTCTAGCAGTAGGAGATTATTTTAGAACAATAATCTGTCCCTCACAGCACCAGCAGGAACCTCTCCCTATAGCACTAGGAGTTGATTTTAGAACAATAATCTGTCCCTTACAGCACCAGCAGGAATCTCTCCCTCTAGCAGTATGTGATGATTTTAGAACAATAATCTGTCCCTCACAGGAGCAGCAGGAACCTCTCCCTCTAGCAGTATGTAATTATTTTAAAACAATAATCTGTCCCTTACAGCACCAGCTGGAACCTCTCCCTATAGCACTAGGAGATGATTTTAGAACAATAATCTGTCCCTCACAGCACCAGCAGGAACCTCTCCCTCTAGCAGTATGTAATTATTTTAAAACAATAATCTGTCCCTCACAGCACTAGCAAGAACCTCTCCCTATAGCACTAGGAGATGATTTTAGAACAATAATCTGTCCCTCACAGCATCAGCAGGAACCTCTCCCTCTAGCTGTATGTGATGATTTTAGAACAATAATCTGTCCCTCGCAGCACCATCAGGAACCTCTCTCTATATCACTAGGAGATGATTTTAGAACAATAATCTGTCCCTCACCGCACCAGCAGGAACCTCTCCCTATAGCACTAGGAGATGATTTTATAACAATAATCTGTCCCTTACAGCACCAGCAGGAACCTCTCCCTTTTGCAGTATGTCATGATTTTAGAACAATAATCTGTCCCTCACAGCACTAGCAGCAACCTCTCCCTCTAGCAGTAGGAGATGATTTTAGAACAATAATCTGTCCCTCACAGCACCAGCAGGAACCTCTCCCTATAGCACTAGGAGTTGATTTTAGAACAATAATCTGTCCCTTACAGCACCAGCAGGAACCTCTCCCTCTAGCAGTATGTGATGATTTTAGAACAATAATCTGTCCCTCACAGGAGCAGCAGGAACCTCTCCCTCTAGCAGTATGTAATTATTTTAAAATAATAATCTGTCCCTTACAACACCAGCTGGAACCTCTCCCTATAGCACTAGGAGATGATTTTAGAACAATAATCTGTCCCTCGCAGCACCATCAGGAACCTCTCTCTATATCACTAGGAGATGATTTTAGAACAATAATCTGTCCCTCACAGCACCAGCAGGAACCTCTCCCTATAGCACTAGGAGATGATTTTATAACAATAATCTGTCCCTTACAGCACCAGCAGGAACCTCTCCCTCTAGCAGTATGTCATGATTTTAGAACAATAATCTATCCCTCACAGGAGCAGCTGAAACCTCTCCCTCTAGCAGTATGTGATGATTTTAGAATAATAATCTGTCCCTCACAGCACCAGCAGGAACCTTTCTCTATAGCACTAGGAGATGATTTTCGAACAATAATCTGTCCCACACAGCACCAGCAGGAACCTCTCCCTATAGCACTAGGAGATGATTTTAGAACAATAATCTGTCCCTCACAGCACCAGCAGGAACCTCTCCCTATAGCACTAGGAGTTGATTTTAGAACAATAATCTGTCCCTCACAGCACCAGCAGGAACCTCTACCTATAGCACTAGGTGATGATTTTAGAACAATAATCTGTCCCTCACAGCACCAGCAGGAACCTCTCCCTATAGTACTAGGAGATGATTTTAGAACAATAATATGTCCCTCACAGCACTCGTAAACTGTACCTAGCCCAGTATCAGTTGGTTTTAGAATGCTAAGCTTTCCCCTCACAGCACCGCCAGGAACATGTCTGTAATGGAGGATGAGATGATATTAGATCAGTAATCTATCCCTCACAGCACTAGTAAACTGTACCTAGTCCAGTATCAGATGGTTTTAGAATGCTAAGCTTTCCCCTCACAGCACCGCCAGGAATCTGTCTGTAATGGAGGATGAGATGATATTAGATTGGTAATCTATCCCTCACAGCACTAGTAAATTCTGCCTAGTCCAATATCAGATCGTTTTAGAACGCTAAGCTTTCCCCTCACAGCACTGCCCGGAATCTGTATGTAAGGAATGATGAGATGATATTAGATCAGTAATCTGTCTCTCACAGCGCCAGCAGCATGCTCTCCCTACACTAGTCTGAGACGATGTGAAACCTGGCATATGTGACTCCAGCTCATGTAGAGGCTGGGTCACATGATGCACTAGCCTATGTGATGGCTTCTAAGGGCAAACGAGTAAAATGCTTGTTGATTGTCAGCCCTGCAGCTATAGAAAATGTGCGCAAAATACCCGAATACCGAACCCGAACCAGGACTTTTTTGCAAATTTCCGGGTTCGGATTCGGGGCACGGACACCCCAAAGTCCAGTGCGGACCCGAACTTTACAGTCCGGGTTCGCTCAACTCTAGATGCAACAAGAAGGATGATCAATCTCCTGCACATAATGGAGGGCTCGGGAGGGCCTTCTCTGCTTCTAGCTCTGGATGCAGAGAAGGCTTTTGATAGAGTGCATTGGGGGGTATCTTAGGGAGGTACTGCTCAAGTTTGGTTTACAGGGCCAGGTATTCTTGGCAATTTCTGCTCTTTACG
This sequence comes from Glandirana rugosa, assembly GCA_018402905.1. Taxonomy (NCBI): domain Eukaryota; kingdom Metazoa; phylum Chordata; class Amphibia; order Anura; family Ranidae; genus Glandirana; species Glandirana rugosa. The sequence continues at coordinate 217,900 of BLSH010406090.1, forward strand.
CTTCCCCCTCGGCATATGTATTTACAGAAGTAATGTTTTCCCAAAACTTTAAAATAACCAATTGGATCAGGCAGGGGTACCCCCTGTCCCCAATAATTTTTGCATTGGTCAGGGAGCCTCTGGCAGAGAAGATCAGAACCAACCCAAATATAAAGGGCATACCCTCTCAGGGTTCCCAACATGCCATCTCTCTGTTTGCAGATGACGTAATTCTCTCAATCACAGAACCAGACCAATCTCTACCAGAGATCCACAAAAGGCTCCAACACTTCAGCAACATAGCTTACTATAAAATTAATGCCTCTAAATCCCACATACTAAGCATAGTCATTAGCCCTAAACTGAAATCAGACCTCATTCGTCAATTCCCTTATTGCTGGTCAGATAACCCCCTGACATATTTAGGCATTAAGTTAACATTTCCTATTAAGAATCTATAAAGGGTGAACTTTGAACCTTTAATTTCAGAAATTCAAAGAGAAACTGCCAGAATGAGATCCCATTATTTGTCTTGGTCTGGTAGACTAGCCGCATAAAAAATGCAACTTCTGTCAAAAATGTTATAAAAAAATAAAGAACAATCCCCATCCCAATACCTACGGCCTTCTTCACCGCGATGGAAAAACTTCTGTCCCAATTAATTTGGGCAGGGAAGAGAACTAGATACCCCTCACAAATACAGAGGAAACATAAATTAGTAGGCGGCCTGGGTCTTCCAGATGTGAAGGAGTACTATATAGCCACCTTACTAGACCAACTAAAGTCATGGTTCAACAAGTCCCCCCCCGAAACCCTGGTGCCAACTAGAAAGGGCCTGGATGAAAAACAGATCTCCAAGGTCATTTCTGAGGTCTCTTAATCTCAAACCTTCAAGTAAAAGTATAGACCACCCTACCATTGTGGCCTCCTTTCAAGCTTAAGCACCTTAATAAGGGTAATTACGAACAGCCAGTTGTAAAAATCCCGATTCCATTAGAAGCCATAGAATGGTGCATCGCAGATATAGATCTAGACCAATGGAAAAGGAGAGGCATACAAAATCTACAGGATATTTGCATTGGAGGCTCACTTAGACCCTTCCAAGAATTATCCAATAGATTTAACTTGCCTAAATCTGAGATATTTTCCTACTTAAGGGTTTCCTCCCTGCTTCGACCTCTAGAAGTGAGGGAATGTGTGCTGCTGGAACCCATATGGAAATGCTGGCAATCTACAGATCCTAAACTAAAAGGTATCTCATTTATATACAACTTACTCAACTCCAAATCTCAATTTCTCAAACCTTCCCCTCTGTCTAAATGGGAGGCTGAATTGGGCAAGAAATACACACAATGGCTAAACACGATCAAATATATCTATCAATACTCCCGATGTTCAAGCTACTGGGAACTCACTATAAAATTCTTAATGAGGTAGCACTATACCCCCTACATAACGGCCAAATTCTCTGGTACGAACACAAATTTATGTTGGAGGGGATGCGGTCAGTGGGGAACACTACCACATATGGTATGGTCGTGCAAGCATCTTTGTAGTTTCTGGCATGAAACCTTTAAACTGATTTCCAGAATTACAGGTAACATAACTAAACCGAACATCGAACAAGCAATTCTTGGCATAAATCTTTCCCACTTTCATTCATTCACTTTCTTGGTTTTTCTAGTCTATTACTTTCTTCTTGATACTTATTTAATTCAGTTTTTTGTTTAGGCTGTAACCCGTCTTCGCTGGTTAAATTTCTATTACAAATGATCAATGGTGCCTTTGACATGATCCACAAGAGTCTGACCGGGGTCGGGCTGACCTCTTGCCCACAGCTTGATCCCTGTGGGGTGGGCGGGAGGTGCAGCGCGAGACCGGAAATTTTGACTATCAAAAGCATTTAAAAAGTATCTTAATTCCGAAAGAAATTGCCTCTTGTAGTTGAATGTGTATGGGGGTATGGAAATGGCGCTGTCTCTGTGATGCAAACTCTAATGTTGTTATGATATACAGATGTGCACGCATGTAGATCTCTACAGTCCTAATTCTGTATACCCCATCAGGCGGAAGAATTAAAAAAGAAGAATATGTTAAGAAATGATAGCCCATAAAAATCCGTAAAAGTCCGTAAATGTCCGTAAAAATTAAAACGTATAAATCATGTTAGTTAGTAATTCATGAGGAACAGGTGGATGTGAAAACAAAGTGACTTATGCCAGAAATGAAAATTAAATATTAAAATGATATATAGTGAGGGGTAAAATATTGTCTGTAAATGTCCGTATTTGTCCGTAAATGTCCGTAAGTATATAACCAAAGTGCTAATGTGCCAGAATGTGCAAAAACATAAATATAAAGCTCAAAACCAATAAACACAAAATATGTAGTCCAAGTGATAAATTAGTTCAACTGATTCGTCCGTAGACGTCCGTAGGTGTCCAGAAACTCCGTGATATGGAAAGTGCTATATTGTGTCAGAATGTGCTGGTTCCCAGGGCAGTGTGTTTGTAAACACTGATATATTTCCAATCAATATTCGTTCTATTGTGCAATATGTGACATTAATCGTTCACCAAAATGATATGCAAAAAAACGATGACATTGCTGTAGATGTTCCAATTTATATATAAAGGTGACTTCCGTGCTCTTTCAAGGAAATGGTGACTTCCACACGTGCTCCCCCGTATGTGCCCACACTTACCAGAAATTTCCTACCCCTACAGGGGTACCCGCTTTGGTAAATGGGGTCTTAGGGTCCTCCTTCTTGGGTCCTGGTCGATCTCCTCTGTTGTTTCGTTCTCAATCGCCGTGCCTGGTCCTAGGAGGGGATTCCTCCTTCAATCTCCGGCTCAGGTAGGGGATAAAATCAAAAAACGGGGATCCTCGATGGTGAAGTACATTTTTGATAGGATTTATTAGGGTATGTAACCCAAAATTAAAACTCAGTATCAAACAAAATAAAATAAAATAAAGGTTGTGTAACACAAAAATGCAGTCACTGAGTTCAGAGAGCAATAGACTTAGCAGGAATCCCCCTGTTTGAGGAAGGTAAGAGCCCCTTCCTTCCTCCTTGCTATGCGTTCCACAGTGTTGGACTCCTAAACCGGAAGTGACGTAGGAACGTACGGGCCACGTGGCTACGTCACTTCCGGTTTAGGAGTCCAACACTGTGGGGCTCCTACCTTCCTCAAGCAGGGGGATTCCTGCTAAGTCTATTGCTCTCTGAATCCAGTGACTGCATTTTTGTGTTACACAACCTTTATTTTATTTTATTTTGTTTGATACTGAGTTTTAATTTTGGGTTACATACCCTAATAAATCCTATCAAAAACGTACTTCACCATCGAGGATCCCCGTTTTTTGATTTTATCCCCTACCTGAGCCGGAGATTGAAGGAGAAATCCCCTCCTAGGACCAGGCACGGCGATTGAGAATGGAACAACAGAGGAGATCGACCAGGACCCAAGAAGGAGGACCCCAAGACCCCATTTACCAAAGCGGGTACCCCTGTAGTGGTAGGAAATTTCTGGTAAGTGTGGGCACATACGGGGGAGCACGCGTGGAAGTCACCATTTCCTTGAAAGAGCACGGAAGTCACCTTTATATATAAATTGGAACATCTACAGCAATGTCATCGTTTTTTTGCATATCATTTTGGTGAACGATTAATGTCACATATTGCACAATAGAACGAATATTGATTGGAAATATATCAGTGTTTACAAACACACTGCCCTGGGAACCAGCACATTCTGACACAATATAGCACTTTCCATATCACGGTGTTTCTGGACACCTACGGACGTCTACGAACGAATCAGTTGAACTAATTTATCACTTGGACTACATATTTTGTGTTTATTGGTTTTGAGCTTTATATTTATGTTTTTGCACATTCTGGCACATTAGCACTTTGGTTATATACTTACGGACATTTACGGACAAATACGGACATTTACGGACAATATTTTACCCCCCACTATATATCATTTTAATATTTAATTTTCATTTCTGGCATAAGTCATTTTGTTTTCACATCCACCTGTTCCTCATGAATTACTAACTAACATGATTTATACGTTTTAATTTTTACGGACATTTACAAACTTTTACGGATTTTTACGGGCTATCATTTCTTAACATATTCTTCTTTTTTAATTCTTCTGCCTGATGGGGTATACAGAAATAGGGCTGTAGAGATCTACATGCGTGCACATCTGTATATCATAACAACATTAGAGTTTGCATCACAGAGACAGCGCCATTTCCATACCCCCATACACATTTAGCGTACCCTCTTAGGAGGAAACTTACTGGAAGGCAGCAGTCATATTGTGCATATCCTTAAATTTTTTTTCTCTGGTCCTGAGCGCAGGAACATTTCTCTTATTTATCTTGTAGTTGAATGACAGTGAAGATGGTACAAGTCAAAATTGAAAGTTATTCTGTTTCTGTTATATTATATATTAAAAGTAACAATCTATATGTCTGTCTTACAATGTACAACCTTTGTAAAAACCAATAAAAATTATTTGAACTAAAAAATTGGGCTTGGGTGTTGGTGGTGCCTTCACACCATAACCCTATAGAGGTGCTCTTCATGAAGGCACGAATTGGCCTCTATAAAAAAAAAAATTGCAATGATATGCACTTGTCAAACAGGGGCAGAAAAATTGATCTTTGGGTGTTGGTGGTGCCTTCCCACCATAACCCTATAGAGGTGCTCTTAATGAAGGCCAAAAAATTGCAATGATTGCACCTGTCCATGATTGATTCATTTTTATTAAAGTCAAACGGTCCACAGAGTCTGTAGACAGACACGTTATATGATCAGTCACGAGACCTCCTGCAGCACTGAATGCCCATTCTGAAAACACACTGGATGCAGGGCAGCCCAACAACTCAATAGCATAATGGGCAAGTTCTGGCCAGTGGTCTATTCTCATGACCCAGTAAGCCAGTGGATCGTCAGCTGGAAAGCTCTCCATCTTTGTTTTGGCTATGAGGTAATCGTCCTTCATGTGATGCAGATGATGCTGATGGGAAGTGGAAGCTGACAGGCCTGGGTGGCGAGGACTAAAAAAATGATGAAATGCCTCACTGAGATGGACACCTTCTCCAATACTCCTCTCTTGACTGACAGAAGACTTAAAAAACGTTTTCCACGACACTGTAACCTACTGGAGTCGGGAAAAACGTTCAATAAAATCATCTTTAATGAGTCCTCAAGTGATTTTATCTTCTGCACTCTCTGTGGGGATGGGATGAGTTCTGAGACCTTCCCCTTATAACGGGAGAGAGGTTTGCCAAGGAGGGTTGCCAACCAATAATGGTCATTCTCCTTTATGCAATGTATTCTTGGGTCCTTTCGCAGGCTTTGAAGCATTAGGTTGCCCATGTGCCTCAAATTTGCAGAGGTTTGAGAAACAGGCTCCTCTGGGTCACTCAGGATGACAGCATCTGGAACTTCCTCCTCTCAGCCACGCACTACTCCCAAGGGTCTTGGGGTTGGAAAGCCCTCACTTACAGATTGACGTATGTCTTCCTCTTCTTCAAAGCCTGCGAAAGTGCCAGAATCCTCCTCCTCATCCTCTTCCCCTCTCTCCTCCTGTGTGTTCTGTGATATAGGAATGATGGAGTCTGGATAAAGTGGGCCTTGAGAGGAAAGGAAGTCCTCCTTTTCTTCCTGATGCTCTGCATCCAGTGCCCTGTCCATAATGCCACGCAGAGTATGCTCCAGCAGGAACACAACAGGGATTGTGTCACTGATGCATGCACTGTCACGGCTGATCATCCTTGTGGCCTCCTTAAATGGTGACAGTACAGTGCATGCATCCTTAATGATCAGCCATTGGCGTGGGGAAAAAAGTTGAGGCAGCCTTAGCCTGTCGTCCTGTCGTACTTGCATAGGTACTCATTGACGTCCCTCTGCTGCATGTATAGCCGTTGCAGCATTGCTAAAGTCAAGTTCCACCTGGTGGGCATGTCACAAATCAGGAGGTTTAAGGGCAGGTGGAATTCTTGCTGAATTTCAGGCAACCAAGTACTGGCTGTGCATGACCGCCTGAAATGACTACAGACTCTTCTGGCCAGCTTTAGCACATCTTGCAACCCTGGGTACGTATTTAGGAAATGCTGCACCACCAAATTGAGGACATGTGCCAGGCACTGTGTAAGGACAGACAGGAGGTTTGAGCCATTATCGCACACCACCGTTCCTGGCTCCAGCTGGCGTGGTGTGAAACACCCCTGGGCCTGTCCCTGCAGAGCTGCAAGAATCTCTGCTCCAGTGTGGTTCCTGTCCCCTAGACACACCAGCTGAAGCACTACATGGCACCTTTTAGCGTGACTCATGGAATATCCCTTTGAACGCTTAGGGGATACCTGATGTTCATAGGACAATTCTGCAGAGGAGGGCATGGAGGTGGCGGAGGAGGAGGAGGAGGAAGGGGTAGAGCTCACAGGTCTGGCATCATCACCACCAGCTGTATGGAGACGTGGGGGCACAACAAGCTGCAGCACGAGCCCTGTCCTGCAAATCTTTGAGTTGCAAGCAGTGTTACCCAGTGTGCTGTGAACTAAATATTTATCGTCCCTGCCCATGCTTGCTGTACTACGTGTCAGCAGTTAGGGGGATTTTACGGCTGACTACCTTGCCCAACAATGCCAGAACATTCCCTTCCATGTGATGATAGAGAGATGGAACGGCCTTATGTGAAAAGTAGTAGCGGCTGGGAATCTGCCATTATGGTACAGCACATTGTGCGAATTCACGGAAGGGGCAGAATCCACTAGGCTGAAAGACAAAAGTTGGAGAGCCAACAGCTTTGACAAGCTTGCATTTAGATGCTGGGCATGTGAGTGGCAGGGACTGTATTTTTTTTTCGGTGCAGCAGATATGGCAGAGAAATTTGCCGGCTACAGTCTACAGCTGGTGGTGTGTTGCTGGCAGATGTGCTGCTAGGAACTGGGACACCCTGTGCTATGCCATCATCCCTGTCAGTGGAGGCTGCTGAGAGGTAATGATTCGGTATAGCAGAGGCAGACTGAAGGGGGTAAGAAGGAGGAGGAGGAGGGACAAATTTGTGCCCCTTTTGTGTGGCTTTTAGGTGCTCTTGCCAACGGTCTGAGTGATTGGACATTAAATGCCTTTTTAAGCCTGTGGTACCCAAATGGCTGGTGTTTTTGCCACGTTCGTTGTGCCTGAGACACAGTTTGCAGATAGCAACAGTGCGATCTGCTGCAGATGTGCTGAAAAAAGCCCAGCAAGCTGATCTTTGGGGAGTGGGCCGGGAGAGAACAGTTGCAGAATATGATGGAATGGGGTGTCTGCTCTTTACTCTTTCTTGATGTCGGCCTCCTTGGGGTTATGCCGCCTCAGTTTACTCCTCTGCTCTATGTGGCACCCAAGTTGCATCAATGATCTCATCATCATCATCATCTCCATCTCCTCCATCATCATTACCACTGGAGACAACTTGGCAATACGCTGCAGCTGGGGGAACATGAATGCCAATTTGTCTACCAGTGCTCTCCCCTCTCTCTAGGCTCATGTCCCTGTCATCTTCAACCTTAGAACCAACATCTGAATCCAGTAATGGCTGGGCATCATCAAGGAGCAAGTGGCTGGCGCTCTGGTCAAATAACTCCTCCTCCATGGCTGATGTTGGGGCTATGGCAGGAATAGATGTGGACAAGAAGGCAGGTTTATCAATGTAAAGTGGAGTTTGGTGCACTTTAATTTGAGTACTCACACTACACAGACACATACCACGGATACACTATAATATACTGCAATATAATGCACCAAACATACAGTGACACACAAAACTATATGGCGTTAAACTTTCAGTAACCCACAAAACTATATGGCGTTAAACTGGCAGTAACGCACACAGAAGTAAATGGCGTTAAACTTGCAGTAACACACACAGAACTATATGGCGTTAAACTGGCAGTAATGCACGCAGAAGTAAATGGTGTTAAACTGGCAGTAACGCACACAGAAGTAAATGGCATTAAACTTGCAGTAACGCAATTAAATAACAATGTTCAACCATCACTACACTGACACTATCAGAGTTGTCCCTACTCTAGCTATACACTAATGTAAAGATTACTGACACAGTCTCACTACACTGACACTATCTGCGCTGTCCCTACTCTACATATACACTAATGTATGTATGAATAACACGGTATCACTACACTACAGTGAAACTATCTGAGTTGTCCCTACTCTAGCTGCACACTATGCAAAGTTGAATGATGGTCCTCCTCACTACACTCACACTGTCCCTACATTGACACTAAACTAATATCCTACCCTGACAATTGAAGCAAAATAGCACAGTTTAGCACACTAGCTAACTAATAGCATTGCACACTGCCCTGTTCTATCTCACTCCAGTCAAAATCACACTGAAAATGGCTGCCATTGAAAGAATACTTTTATACTGTGGGGCGTGAATGAGCCATGATTGGATAAAGTCATGATGACAGTGTCCAATCATGACTCTGACAGCATTCTGTGCCCTGATTGGCTGAAGCTTTCACTGCTTCAGCCAATCAGGGCTTGCAATGAATCGTTCAGTGTTGCATTGCATTTTGGTCTGTTCAGGGCGCCGAACAAACAGTTGAAAGCCCCGTTTGTTTGCTTGTTCGCCAAACGACCAAACAGAGAATGTTCGGCACGAACTTATGCTCTGGCTGAACCGTTTTCCCATCCCTACTGCTGATAGCTAAAATTACCCATCACGAGTATTCTATTAGAAACTGACTAATTGACATGCCACTTGCAAGACAATTTGTTGCAAACACACATGCATTTGCTCATTTGAAATTCATGACTATTGAATCTCCTTCAAAATTGAGGATGGGGAAAGATCTTGAGTTATTCCTAAAATAGAGAGAGACAAGTTAAATTGATTTTAATACCATTTAGCCGATGGGGCTTAATGTAGACTTACATTTTATAACTTGTAGTAAGTATTATGTCTTTTTTTTCTTTCTTGGGTAGAGATTTTGGAAACATAGTGGTGAATTCATAAAGAGTGTCTATAACACTTTTTAGAATTCTGATGTGCCCCCACATGAAAAATGTTGATGCAGGTATCAGATTTATGTACCTCTTTTAAACCTGTGTGGAGGGCACACTGAGGTACCGAGGCACTCTTGCCACTGCAGCTTTCACACATCTATCAGGTCTATCAGCTACTCCCCTTGTGATTGACAGCAGGCAGTGGGTGGATACCTAGCCGACAGCCTGCTATTGGCTATAGAATCCACACACTACGTGCTTTCAATCACAAAGAGAGAGAGGATCTGATGTGTAAGTAATGTCTCAGCTTCCCCATCAGGCTCCACACACTGTAGCATCATGGATTTATAGGAGGCCGCTGGCTGTAAAGCCTACAGAATTCTTAAGCTGATAGCAAAGTCTCCTTTAAAAAAAATAATAACAAACATGTTATACTTACCTGCTCTGCGCATTTGGTTTTGCATAGAGTCACCTGGATCTTCCTTCTCGGATCCCTCTTCTGTGCTCCTGGCCCCTCCCTCCTGTTGAGTGCTCCCACAGCAAACAGCTTGCTGTGGGGGAACCCGAGGCGAGTCACAGCTCCCTGTGTCCATTTAGACAAGGAGCTGCGACCCGCCCCCTCTCCCTCTTGATTGGCTGACTGACTTTGTTTGACAGCAGCGGGAGCCAATCGCACCGCACTGCTGTCTTAACCAATGAGGAGGGGTGTCCTGTGCAGCTGAGACATTCCTACAACATTGCTGGTAAAGATAAAGACAGAGGGGCTGAGGGGGGCTTCTGCACACAGAAGGTTTTTTATCTTAATGCATAGAATGCATTAAGATAAAAAAGAACCTTCCGCCTTTACAACTCCTTTAACAACCAGCAGCAGGGAAAGGGTAGCAGCAGCACTTGAGGTATTTATTTTTTAATTTGGTGCATTAATAGCATAATTTTATAAACACAGCACTAATAGGAACTACCTGAATCTGCTGTAGGTGTTGATCAAGTTACCCAAACAGGAGGCAGGGATGTTTTAAATTTAAAGGACCATAGTAACAGAAAAGTAAGGTTCTTTTTTTTATTCCCCAACACAGTTTGAAATAAACCTGTCCACTGGGCCGGTCGCTATACATTTTTAGGAATACCGTAAATTTGTAAATTCCATTTTATGTGTGGCAGGACATCAAGTGGTATATGTATCTCATAATCACTTCAGCCCCGGAAGGATTTCCCACTTTAGGACCAGAGCACTTTTTGCGATTCGGCACTGCATTGCTTTAACTGACAATTGCGCGGTTGTGCGACATTGTACCCAAACAAAATTTGCGTCCTTTTTTTCAAACAAATAGAGCTTTCTTTTGGTGGTATTTGATCACCTCTGAATCATTTCTGATCGCTGCTATAAACAAAAAAAGAGTGACAATTTTGCAAAAAAAAACAATTTTTCTTACTTTTTGCTAAAATACAAATCAAAAATATATATATAAAAATGTTTTTTTTTTTCATCAGTTTTGACCGATTTATATTCTTCCTCATATTTTTGGTAAAAAAAATTGCAATTGGCGTTTATTGATTAGTTTGTGCAAAAGTTGCATTAACGAATGATGAGAATTCATTTCTGGGGTTTTTATTTTTTCTTATTTTTTACTAGTAATGGCGGTGATCTGCAATTTTTAGCGGTACTGCGATATTGCTGCGGACATGTCGGACCATTTTGACACTTTTTTGGGACCATTGGCATTTATACAGAGATCAGTGCTATGAAAATGCACTGATTACTGTGTAAATGCCATTGGCAGTGAAGGGGTTAACCTGCAGGGGGCGCTCTAAGGGTTAACAGTGTTCCCTGGGCATGTTCTAACTGTGTGTGGGCTGGCCTGGCTGGGGGAAGGGAGTGATCATGGCTTCCATATACAGGAAGCCTGTGATCACTGCCCTTCACTCTCTAACAGAATGGAGATCCGTGTTTACTTACACGGACCTTCGTTCTCTCACTGTGGGGGGGCCATTGCGGGTAGCCGGCGGCAATTGAGTCCACCTTACCCACTCCCTGTCCCCCCCCCAAACGCAGTACAAAAACAATACTAGTTATCGGGCCGCCGCCCTGTGACTGTGTTTCGTGATAACGAGCCAACTCGCCGCCGTCACGCTGCGGCGGACGGTCGGCAAGTGGTTAATGACTGGCCTAATAAATTGCTCAAAAAACGTTACCATTTGATTCTATCATGTAACAATATAATTTGAAATGAAAAATGATGTGCTGCAATACAGTATAAATAACGATAAACGTATTCAAATAATCCAAATGAACACATGCTTTAGTCCTCTCAAGGACTCTCATCGTTTAATACAATGTTGTGTTCATTGGGAAAGTTTTAGGAGAGAACACTCAGTGGTCTAGTTCGATAACAAGTGTTCTCAGAGGAAAACTAAACAATATGTTATCATAAAGAAAAAGGCTTGGTGGTACAAAGATTCTCATTGATATCAGAAAACAGTGAGACGTATATGAAAGAAAATAGATCTCATTTCATGAAACACACAAGCTTCAACATTATTAAGAAAATGCTGCTTTTGAATGATCAGGATTGCCCAGCAGCCAGGACTATAGGATAATACAGGTTTTTGCGGGCATCTCAGGTCTCAATACTTCTTATTTTTTTAAGCAACAAGAGTTATTTTAAATTGCACAGAAAGATGTGTTATGTTCTCTGCACTCCATAGGGTTGAAAGCACTAAGAAGATATTTTTAAATTTGGTTATGAAAAAAAAAATGTATATTCATGTGTTTATTCCTGTGGGGACACCGTTTATATTTATTTAAAAATGCTTCATTTTTTAATATTTTTTTATAATCAGTAAAGTGTTACCAAAGTTTCTCTTTTACTACTTTAACATTGACCTTACTGATGAAATGTGAAACTTGGTGGGTATTTCAAACCGGAGCACAGCAGTATCCCTACTTATACCCTAGCCTACTGACATGAAGACTAGAAATGGTTAGGTAACCTTAAAGTGATTGTAAATTATCACCTTGTAAAACAACCAAGTCAGGTTAAAATAGAAATGAAATGCAAAACATAACAATTTTTGGATAAATAAAAAAAAAAAAAACATTACAAACAGCTGTTTTTACCTTTTTTACAAGTGATCACATTCCCTCTGTTCTCAGTTGCATAAAAGCTGGGGGAGGGGGGTAGCAGCATACTGAACTTCCCAGTGAATGGCTTGAAGGGGGGGGGCGTGTCAGGATAAGTCTGATCATTGGAGGAGAGCATACTGAGTTCCCAGCATAGCTAGAGAACTGACCACAATGTCCTCTCCTGCTTAGTGTGGTCAGTTTTTAATAGGAAAACAGGGAAGATGGCAGGAACACCAGGGATTTCACATAAAGGAAGCAATACTAAGAGAACAGTACACTTTCTCATACAAATGCATGGTACAACAAGCACATACCAGGAATATGAAGTGGTGGGGTAACAACTGCTTTAAATAATTTACCATATTAAAGGAGGATTCCAGGTATGGTATATGTTTACATAATTACATTTGTTCAGCTTGGACCAATGTACCTATTGTGGAGAGTCAGCCTGGAGCAGGGTCAAGAGGGGGTTAATTGTAGAGGGCAGGTACGTCCTCTTTTGCCCTGCATATTATTCAGCCGAACAGAGAGTGTGTTGCTGTTGGTTTTGTTGTCTACTGACATAAGACTTGCATTCAGCCTAAAAGACTTGATTGTCTAAGATTTACCTGCTTAGTGAGCCTGCCTGTTAGAGGGCCATTGAATACTGTGTGTGCTGAAGCTAAGCACACTTGGACTTATGTATCAGGACTGTGTTTAGCACTGATGGAAAGTTGCAACTGTCTTGTTTGAGTGTGCACGTTGCAAATAGTAAATGAGGTGAAGCTTCAATTTGCAAAGATAACTTTTAGAAATATTTGGCTCATCCCTAAATAAACATATCTTACAATGTGAATCCAGGTGGATTCCTAAACTTAGGGCCACCCAATTCCATGTGTGACTGTCATTTTGAGCTTCATGTCCTTTTTAGATGACTTTGAATCTGGCAAAACTGAACACTTGTAATTATTTTTGGCAATTGAATGACAAGAGTTTTGTAAAATTATATAACCTTTATTGTTTGTTTTCTGTTGTTCCTTGTCTATTGTACAGAGTGGATATTTGTCCCTTCAAACGCTTGCTGACCAGCCGCCATCATAATATGGTGGCAGGTTGGCACCGCTGCGCGAATCACCGTAGCTGTACCAGTGGACTCTGCATGAGCATGCCCACGAGTCAGCTGGACTCGATGTCCGCTGGTAACCCAAGATCGCCTGTTATAGAGGCTGAATGGAGATCTGACAGTGTAAACATGACAGATCTCCGTCCTGTGAGGGGACAGATGACAGATCTAATGTTCCCATTGATTGGGAACAGTTAGATCTGTCATGTCCCGGCCAGCCCAGCCACCACACAGTTAAAACCCAGTGAGGGAACACAGTTAACTCCTTGATCATCCCCTATATTTTAACCCTTTCCCTGTAATGACATTTATACAGTAATCAGTGGCTATTTTTAGCTCTGATTGCTGTATAAATGTCATTGGTCCCAACAAAATGTCAAAAGTGTCCGATCTGTCCACCGCAATATCGCAGTGCCGATAAAAATTGCAGATCACCGCCATTGCTAGTAAATAAATAAAAAATAAAAATGCCATAAATTTATTCCCATAGCTTGCAGATGCGATAACTTTTGCGCAACCCAATCAATATTCGTCTATTGCAATTTTTTTACCAAAAATATGTATTTTTTTTACATTTTTTGGATATTTATTATAGCAAAAAGTAAAAAATATATTGTTTTTTTTTTCAAAATTGTCGGTCTTTTTTTGTTTATAGCGCAAAAAATAAAAACCACAGAGGTGATCAAATACCACCAAAAGAAAGCTCTATTTGTGGGGAAAAAATTACGTCAATTTTGTTTGGGTACAATGTCGCACGAATGCGCAATAATTGTCAGTTAAAGGGATGCAGTGTCAAATTGCAAAAAACGCTCTTTCCAGGAAGGGGGTAAATCCTTCCGGGGCTGAAGTAGTTAAGGATTCACCTGGCTGATTCTAATGGCTGTAGGGATGCCACCTTATCACGTTAAACCCGAACGCATATGAATTACACAGGTTCTGAGGCTAATTTAATGCAGATAAAGCACCAAGTGAGTTTAATTACCACATTAATCAGCCACAGAACCTGTGTAATTAATATGTGTTTGGTTTTAAAGGGATGAGGTGGCAACCCTAGATGCATGCCCAGCATGTCCAGCCCCCATGCCACAGACTTTTGTTCTTGGGAGTGGGAGTTCATTTTCTCCATCTCTTGGGATTTCCACACTTTTGTGTGACATAGGTTTGCTTTTGGACATGCTGGCACTCTTCCCTCACCTCCAATGGTCACACCTCCTTGATCCGGCACTCCCGGGAGTGACAAGGTCACACCAGAAGTGATGCCAGCCTTCCCTCTACACACCCAGACGTGGTGCAGGCTAGTATCACGGGGTTGCCAGCCAGGTCTGGGCCAGACACTTTGCCTGGGGTGACTACGAGTGGGGGATGCAGATGGGTGGCTCCTTCTCCTGTTCCTTCCATAGCCCAGCTGCCTTATTTTAGCAATTATTCCATTTTTGGGCAAATTAACTCCGGATTCTCATTGGCTGTTCAGAATCAGCTGATGGATTGGGGTTTGCTCATATAGAGTTTTTTTTTGTTGTTTTTTTAATCTTTTTGGTCTTTTTCCTTTTTAGATGTCAGTCACCTTACCAGCTCTACCACATTTTCCTTTTGTATATATCAGTCTATTGGGGAATTAATATTCGTTTAATGCCTGCTTAGTAGTATAGATGTATTTACATTTTTGATCCCACATTTATATAATTATATGTTTGCTATAAGGTCATCATTCCTTTTTGTTCTTTGAGGACTTTTTGGGTTCATCATCCCTTTCATTGCATCATGATTGCCCGTATTGGTTCTCCTTGGACTTGCATGCTCTTTATCTTATATTTGCATCATTGGGGTCTGTGTAAGTAATTAAAATACCATGTTGGTTTACTATTGCTCTTTTGTTTTCTGATAATGTTTTTATGTGGAGATTGTGGGTATTTTCTCATGTTTGTATTCCAGAATATATTTTTTACCTCCCAATGAAGACTCTGAATAAGTTGAAACACTTTGAGGTGTTTTTATAGACTGATATTGAAGATATCTGAGTATGATGGAGTGTATACATGCTATACAAACCCTTGAGGTAATTGATTGCAATCTTTTAAACTGTGTTACAATTTTAGTTTTTGTTAACTAATAACGAGATATATTTTTATAGCAACAATTATTTTATGAATTTCCATGGTACCTATATAAAGTCCCACTTCATGCATGCAGTAAGACAGTAAGTAAAGGAAAAACTCTTACAGCAACACAGACTGAAAAAAATGCTTTTAGTAGACTAGCAATTCTGTCTCCCAAACTGCAAGACTCTCCACATGATTATGATTGAAAGATAATGTCACAGAAAGACAGGCGGCAGTAACAAAGTGAAATGAAATCTGAATAAAGATTTTCTGGCTAGAAAAAATAATAGCAATCATCTTGTGCTGTCTGCACTTATGCAGGAATTTTACATTTAAAATTAAGCATATGTTCGCTTTAACTACATTGTTGGTTTGAGTATCATGTGGACTGATATATTCCAAATTGATCTAGTTTAAAAAACACTATTTAACCACTTGCCTTCCAGTGCATTTTTTTTTTATTTTTTCATGTGATAGCTTTGGGCAGGTGACAAGATGTTAGGGGATTATTAGACCCCAATGTCTCCCTTGCTGTCCAGTGCAGCTAATCAAGCAAAGATCATCCTGGCTTCCATGGAGGATGGGGAGAGCCTAGGAACCACCACAGGCAGCAGTGGTGGTGGGGGGCCTTCTTAATAATAAAAGTGATTGGGCAGCTGTAAGGATGCCCAAATAATTTTTATTAAATAGCTCATTGCTGGCTGTAAAAAAAATGACACCAAGATCATACCTGGTTGATCCTGACTGTTCCTTTGTCCCCCTGTGTGTGCTGACCACAGTAAACATGGCTGCTGAGTAATTATATCGTGGTCAGGTTACGTGCCTCCATCAGCCCACAGGCTCCCCCCACTTCCTGCCTGTCAGCTCCTTTGTGTGAGCCACCCCTCCCCCCCTGCTGCTATTCCATGTGGCATTAAAGTTAGTGTTCTCAATTACTGGCAGTACCCTGTGTTATAACAAAATTTACAACTCAGTGTATGTGTTTTTTTTAAATTCTAGTCCCAAATACCTTAATCCACATCGGCTTCGTGTGGTCAGGTGACCGCACGACTGACGTCAGAGGGAGATCTCACCCCTCCCACTGTAGTCCTTAGGTCAGAGAAGGAGAGTGGCAGGCGGTAATGTGACCGCACATTGGCGATGTGAATTAAGGTGGTTAGGATTAGAATTTAAAAACACATACACCGAGTTTATTTTATTTATTTATTTATTTTAGGTACTTATATAGCGCCGTCAATTTACGCAGCGCTTTACATATATATATTTTACATTCACATCAGTCCCTACCCTCAAGGAGCTTACAATCTAAAGTCCCTAACTCACATTCATACAAATACTAGGGACAATTTAGACAGGATCTAATCTACCTACCAGCATGTCTTTGGAGTTGTATATCTTGTTATAACAGAGGGGCTGCCAGTAATTGAGAACACTGACTTAATAATCACTTTAAGTATCAGTCAGCATTTTCTAATTGAATAGCTATGTTTTTTAAAATAATTTAATCCTACTGCTTACAAGTGGAATGTACATGCTTATACTGCTTAAAGTTAGAAAATAAAGTTGAATTTGTGTCTGGTGTTGGTCTATTTTTTATTAATATATAGTATGTACAGTATAAAGGGGATAGATGCAGGACCCTGTAAGGGAAATGGTATGGATGTGGAATTTTTATAAATATGACAGCAAAATCCATGTACATTTGTTATAGGTTGCATTTTATAGTTTGTGATACAATTTTTTTCATTATTTGAATTCCATTTTACGGTTATGGTTTGGCAGTAACTTAAATCAATTAGGATTTTTTTTAAAGCAAGTTTGTAGTCAGTCTTAGAAGTGAGGATTAGTGAATAGAGAGATTTGTATTAAGATATTTGCCTTAGAAATTCTTAAATTGTGTAGTTTTGTCTGCTTTTTGTGCTGGTAATTAATATATCCAAGATACATGATGGTGTGCATATTTGATAATGTCAAAAAGGTTTAGTGTTATGTTCTTATGTGATATTTTTATTTGTTTTCATAAAAGGATAACAGAATGAATCAATTTTATATTACAATTCTGTGCATAGATATATTAAAAAAATGTAAAGATATTATTTTAAAAATAGTAACAGGTAATTTATCTTGTAATCATATGTTATAGTCATTGGTTAGGTTTATTGTTCAATGATTACTGCACCAAGTAACCAGTACTTTGTAGTTCTATTTTCAATTCTTGAAGGCCCATTTATACTGCTGCATTGCACCCCAATGCACTAAGGAAGCACACATGTGTTGTAGCACATCATAATGCATGATAACACACTTTATAGCATCACAGCTGTCTTGTATGTGCTCTCATAGTCCATGTTTTGAGACCAGGTAAAATCCCTTCCTCAAAATAAGCGGAGAAGTTCTGAAAACAGAAGAAATCAAAAATTACCAGAGTGGGGGGCGTGGCCTGATGGCAGAGAAGAAGGATGCGTCCTGGGAGAGCTCCGGAGCTCTCCTGTTCTTTCCTCCGACCCATAGCAGCATATTACCCGAATACCTGACAAGGACAGAGGTATACCCTGCCTGCATCACCAGCCGCACTTCGGACCCACGCTGACCCGGCTCCACGGTCACAAGACGAAGTTTGCCACCTCTCCGTCCCGCGCTGGGGAAAGCACAGGCGCCATCTTTGAGGCCCAGCCGGGTGCTGCTTATGACTACAGGGCTACTACCTGTTAAGCGGGGAACTTGGTGAGTCACTACACCCCAGCACACAAGTCCGCTATTCTCCTCAGCCCAGACTGCCGTAGCCAGCGAGGGAGACACAGACCAGAACCATAACTAAGCAGCCTCCAGAGATCCCCCCACACGTGGCCTAAACGAGAGATCCCACATAACTCTAGGATCCATTGACACAGACTGCCTGGCCTTACAAAGCCCGCCATTAATACCAAGACACTTGGTGCCTGGGGACCCTGGGTGAGCCCGCTGCCCTATTGCGGCCTACACAACAACACTCGGCGGCCATCTTGCTACACCCGAGCTGTATCCTCCTACTGTATAACCAACTCTTATCCTCAGTATCGGGTTTAGAGACATATTTCATGAACCAAGTGCGGGTCCCCATGACGGCCAATCCATCATGAACACACTCACATCACTATCGACCATGCCCATGTGAAGACCATCAATCACAGCACTGAACCATCAGCCACCTGGCTCACTACATTGCCATAAGTGCCCACCGCATCATCTCCACCCCCCATAGAGCTCTGCATCAACATGACCCGCAAAAGGAAGGACTCCTCTCATCCGAAAAAGCTGAATTACTTTTTCTCCCCAACCAATAAAAGCCCCCTCTCCGATACTAAAAACAATAGTCCTACAGCCTCATCCTCCCCTACCACAGGATCCCCAAGTCCTGTCTCCCAGGGAGGGAAAACTCATAACTCTCCAGCAATATCCACCCCAACCTCCCGCAGCCGGTGAAGTCCAAACCCCGGCTATCTGATGAAAACACACCATGTGATCTAACTCCTAACCAGATATACCTGGATGACACCAAAGAAATCGCAGAGACTATTGATACTTTCCCTACATCCAATCGGCCTGTATCAGACACAACGCTCAAAGACATGCTAGTCTCTCTGCGGGGGTCACTACATGCCGACATGATGGAGTGTATGAGGGGCTTCAAAGGAGAAATACAGGAGATGGGAGGCAGGGTAGATCATATTGAGAAGAAAATGGGGGAATATGCGACCTCATACAACTCCCTGGTTGACTCCCACAACGAACAATCTGACGAGGTAGCTTGGCTGAGGGCAAAGGTTGCTGACCTTGAGGATAGGTCACGAAGGAACAATGTAAAGATTAGAGGCCTCCCAGAAGCTATCCTACCCAACCAACTCGCACACTACGTCAGAGAAATGATGCACCACTATCTCCCTGATTCATCACAGGCGGAACTCACCATTGATAGAATTCTTACCTACCCAAACCCTCCCACCTGCCGGATAATATACCAAGGGATGTACTTATGCGAGTACATTTTTACCACGTTAAAGAAAAATTATTATTAGCCTGCCGTAAAAACACATGCCCTGAGGAAAAATACTCAAACCTTCAATTGTACGCTGACCTCTCGCAATATACGATGCAGAAACGCAAAACACTGATATCTGTCACGAAAGCACTAAGGAACCACAACATCGTATATAGATGGGGGTATCCCTCTAAACTAACCATCACCAAAGAAGGTGAGACCACTACAATCTCATCTTTAGATGAAGGCTTAGCCCTTTTGCGTAAATGGGACAACCTCCTTTAACCTTTTTATTGAGCCCCTCGCAGAAACGATTAGAACCCACCCCCTTATTTCTGGCATTGAAGTAGGGAAGGGCTCATCCCATCATATAAACCTGTTCGCAGATGACATTATTTTGTTTATTTCTGCCCCAGAAAAATCACTACCACACGTACATAATTCATTGGAAGCATTCAGTCAGATATCATATTATAAGGTCAATTTCACTAAATCTCTAATACTGGGCATTGGTGTACCCCCCCAACTTAAGCTTAATATCAAAGCAGCGTTCCCCTACTCCTGGGCTACCAAAAGTATTCCCTACCTGGGTATTCAAGTAACAGAGGATCCTGCTGCCCTGATAGATGCCAACCTTCCCCCTCTAATTGACAAGGTTTCCAAAGAATTGGATAGATGCTCCAAGACTGAGCTCTCTTGGATGGGACGGCTGGCCTCCTTTAAAATGCTTATACTGCCACAGATATTATATGTATTTCGTACATTACCTGTACCAATCAAAAATAAGTATTTGAAAGCACTAGACTTACTGTTAAAGTCATATGTGTGGAGGTCCAGGCGCCCCAGATGTGCCAAACCTATCCTAATCAAGCACAGATGTGCAGGCGGTATGGGGTACACCGACCTCAGAGATTACTACCGAGCCTCAGTGCTTACTCAGCTAAGGACATGGTTTAACCTAGCAGAGAGGTCTCCGTGGAGATCTGTGGAACAAAAACAGATCCCCTCAGGAAACTTTGAAGCCTTCCTCCTAGCCGACATATGGAGGCCCCACCACCTCACCCAATTCTCTTTAACCATCCAAGCTACCATCAATACATGGAGACAACTACAGAATTTAGAAACAGACCCGACTCTACTCACTGAAATTCCCATCCTCTTGGAGATCCTCCCGGAGCTAATTCTAAACCTATCAATCTCCGGGTGGCTCTCAAGGGGGATCACACATATCTCCCACCTTTACGATGGGACGAGACTGAAATGGTTCCAGGACTTACGGGTCGAATATGATGTCCCACACACAGACTACTATATACATGCACAAATCTCCCATCTCCTTAACTCCTTAAAAACCCAGAAAATGTATCTACAAAAAGAGGCATGGGAGTTCTACAAGAACCCCACTCCTGGCATGAAGGGAATCTCCCTTTTTTATAACATCTCAGGCCAAAAACGAACCTTTTCCAAATCTACACACCACCTAAAATGGGAACATGAGTTGGGGAATTCCTTCACACCTCAACAGTGGAAAATGGCTGCCCATACGGTCTATAAATCCTCTAAATGTATCAACCACTGGGAAACATACCAAAAACTGTCCCTGAGATGGTACCTAACGCCTCTTAGAATGTCTAAATTTGCCAAAGACTCTTCCCCCCTATGTTGGAGAAGTTGTGGGGAAATTGGCAGCCTGTTGCATGTCTTCTGGAGTTGTAGGAGTCTCACTAGTTTCTGGAATAGCATCTTCAAAAAAATTTCGTCTATCACTGGCTCTAAATTTCCGAGATGCACTAGCTCTCGTACATACAAATTATGCCTTTGAATCTCTTCTAATAAATAGTCTTGCAAACGCAAAGCATCGTCTTGGGAGGTCTGGAGGGAACAGCTTGCAGACGACTAGATCATTGAAAAGATTTAAAAGACTTAAAGTTTTTAAAAGAATCAATAGACCTTAGAGTCACCCTCGTCCAATTAATAAAATGGTGAACTATTTTCCTACTTTCTTAGTTTTCTATTTCCTACTTTTATGTTGCAGTTTAAACCCCCTACCCCCCTCCCCTTCCACAACCCATTATTCCAACTTAGTATTTTGAGCATTGCATTAATTAGGTACAGTGTTTTGCTGCTCCATGCGAGCAGTACCTCTGAGTAAATAAATGTTTTATGGATCCTGACAAACATGTAACACTGCAACTCTCTTCAGAATGGTATATGCAACATGATTTGTACCTGTGAGATGTTCATCTTGTTCATTATGTAACCACTTTTTTTTCGATACCCTGTATTTCTACCTTTGTATCTTGGAAACTTAATAAAAACAAGCTTTAAAAAAAAAAATTACCAGAGTGCAGCACCTTTTTTTAAAAAAGTGGACACACTCCCCTCCAAATACACCACAACGCTATTAAAATATGTTGGTGAAATAATACTTACTATACAAATAGACTTCTATTTAACTTCCTTTCTTTTCAGGCACTGTTCCTTCATGCTCCATTTCTCAAGCTGCCGTTAAAAAATGTAATCAGTTGCTGGCTTCCCACTGATGACATCTGCACAACATCGAAATAAGAATCCCATCCACAGTCTTCCTAATCCTTGTCCCACCAAGTTCTTGCAAGATCATGCAGTTTACTATGGAATTTTGCCTGGAAGCCAACTTTGATAATGTTTTGTATTATTCTGCAATGCAACCATTCTGACCCTGTTTTGCATTATTGATTTTAATTTTGCATCTGTTTAGTAAAATGCAAGTACATTCACGCTCTCTCCAATGATTCAACCAAAAACCTATTATGGTACAAATATAAAGAACAATACGTTTTGGATAATTTATCATCAAATTGAGTAATCTACCAAACTGTGTACAAGATTTTAAAAGATTCAGGATCAAGAGAAGTGATGGTCAGTTTACTTGATATGCGGGCCTCATAGGGCCCCTGAAATTGCCAAAGGGCATACAACAAACATACAACAGGAGATGACCGGAGACTTTTGGCATGCTAAAGGATAGTGGAGACAGGTGCTCCATTTTTTGGGGGGGTGCAACAAGCAAACCACCCCCCACCATTTGGTCAATTCCCCCACCCCCTCATCACTCGCTCAACTGCCCACCAGCCCCACACTTACCCCATCTAGGTCATGGGCAGCTTTGTGTCCTTCCTGCATCTCCTCTTCCTTGGTGGCTTCATGGTGGCTTCCCCTGCATCTCCTGTTTCTTAGTGGCTTCCTCCTCGGTGGCCAATACTGTTGCTTCTCCTCTCAGCCAATCAGGTCTTAATACCCACTCCCTGATTGGCCAGGGGGAGAACCAGGAAGACAATAGCAAATATTAGTTTTCTATTGTCACACAACTGGGTGGGCTCAGGGCGCAGTGCTCTGTGCCTCAAGCCCACCCTTTTTTTAAGCCTATTAGAGCCTCATGCTCTAATCATGTGCTTCCAAAAAAAACCCATTGAAATCCATGCGTCTGACACCCTGCATGTAGATTAGGGACCGGGTGCATGAATTAGGGGGGCGGAGCCCCTGCGCCCTTTATGGATGGGCCGCCACTGCTACAGGAGTTAGTCAGAGATGGCAGATATGCTACAGGAGATGATCAAAGACTGCAGACATGCTACAACATATATTTAGAGACTGCAGATATACTACATGAGATGGTCAGAGACTGGGAAGATGATATGCAAGCTGTTGTATGCTGAAGGCATGCTTCAGTCATAGACTGGAGACACATTACATGAGACTGCTGGAAATCACTGTTGTATAGCTATGCACTGGAAGTCAACACAAATTCCCTGACTGGCAAAAAGGTTTGAACCACAAAATGATATCATAGGCGTGAAACATTTTACAGCCATAGATAATGAACATAAACAAGCGAAAAGCAAATTCTATATATGGAAATGCAATGATTCAAGGAGTCTACATCTACTTCTACAATCCCTACTTAAAGGCATGTAAACATTCCTACCTGCACCTTGGCTTTTTCATGTGCATAAGACATACATTGATCTTGCATTTTCATGGTGTCATTTGTTGCCCTGTATGCACAGCCTACAGTAGAGTAAATCTTTACTGTGTCAATAATTTATGCTTGTGTTGAAACATGGGGCATGACACTTCACAGAACAATGCATCACCTTGGCCCTTAGTGTGATACCTGACATTTTCTGTGTAGACACTTCATATCTCATAATTCATAGTCTGCTAGCCTGGTGCTCGTGCAAGTGAAACAGTACTTAGATTTGACACAGGCCTAGGTTGGCAAGACATTCACAGACACACAGAGAACTCACTCATGCACTGTTTCATACCATTAGCACTCCCATAATGCAACACAGAGAGATTGGTGATACATGTATTGGTGCATGCATGCTGTCAGACCCAGAACAGGAAGTTGTCCTGTCCCCTTGCTCAATGGGATCAGCTAGCTGAAGCAATACATGGGCATACAGAAATTGATCAGCCATGACACTACAAACTGCAGCTACAACATGTGACCCCATCATTGCAAGGAAGGACTACACTAACTACTAACTACTGAAAACATTAAAAAGTATACAATACCTTTAAGGTTCCCTTAGCATATGATGCATACTTAATAAGACAATATCATGTTATTATCTTTCTATGCATTGGGGAACAATTTATTGCAGAAAGTTACAAGGGGGAGGCTATATTTCCCCATTTCCTTCTCTATACACCCTTCTCTTCTATCTTTACCCCCTTTCTCTTTTCCTCTCCTTTTTTTTTACTTTTTCTGCAGATCCTCTTCTTTTTCTTTACTATCCTTTGTTTCCTTTTACTTGCTATCCTTTTCTCACAGTCACAATCTTAAAAGTCTATTTCCAAACATGGCTATAAGCATCTTCTGGCATAAGCACGATGTACTTAGGAATTGGAAGCCACTGTGTACAGTACAGTAGGCTTATTGTCATTACCTTCTTGTACCTGTCACATTTGCAATCTATGTAAACCATTTGAACTGCACCTACATTTTTTCATTTTCTTTTAACACATTCCTAATAAACACAATTTAAAATAAATCATTGCTATTACTGCACAAATGAATGCTTTCACATTTCTGCTTCTCACAGCACCCTTTAAAAATGTGTGCCGCATAGGATCTTTTTCTCAGCAGTGGCCATCATATAACATGAGAGACAAAAAAATTAGAAAAGAGAAAAGGGATGAACAGTGCATAAAGAAACTAGGTAATGTGAAAGAAATAAACCAAATTTAACTACAGTACTGGATGCAGTACTTGCTGCGTTGTGGTCTGTTAAGTATACAATTTAGAGTGGCTTTATCAGTTAGAATAGTGTAAAAAATGGCCATTCATTCCTGTGCATTCTGCTCTTTTATTCAGAACAGTCTATCTTTCTGCCCAGTTTACCTCTGTGAATTATATTTATATTATGAAGAGGAAAATGTGTTATGTTCAAGGAAATATCAAACAGTATGTGTAGATGGTCAAAGTAAAAAATAGAATTAATAATAAAGTTCAGCTGGAAGAGGGTCCTCCTTTTTATGCAACTTTGAGAGTGGCATGGGAAAAAAACTGTTCCTGTCTAATACATACTGTACATGGATGATGCCCGTAAGCTGTATGTGGTTACAGAACAACAGGATAGTCACAGATAGCGCTAAAGGCACCAGATTCTGCCATCACATCATTTACATGTGTAATACGTGTTTCTACTTTTACATTCTTGCTTGGCTATAATCTAGCAGCAGCTCTCCAATCTCATCCATTACAGCTAGAAAAAAGCATTTTAGGCAGTTCTGCATGTGACACCTGTTTTTTTTTTTTAAATCAATGGTACCAGGCATTGTGTGAGTAGCAGACACAACGGATCTACAGATCTAAAATAATAGGAAATTGTTGCACTTCTAAAAAAAATAATAATAATAAACATAATAGCTCAGCTTTGCACAGATTTGGCATTGGCTTAATAGTTGGATATTAAAGTGTGCACTCTTTTTTCACAGTACCACACTATATTGTCCTAAAGGTTTAATAAAATGTCAAAACATAGTGCACAACACTTCAAAGCTACAACCACACATTCCTTGAACTTCCTCCCATTTCCGTATCTCCATTTATTCCCAAAATACTTAAAATATAACAGTTATATATTTGGTAAAAAATGATTAGTGTCAGGACGCAGGACAGTACAAGAGCATATAAAAAAGAATAAAATGGAAAGAGCTCTACAGTGTAGGACTTTTTAATGCAACACTGCTTTCTACAACCTCTGCCTGTAGCTTAATACCCATTTGGGTACAGACAGACATTTAGGTACCACATGCACAAAGAAACAGATGATTGTGCAAAAAGGAATGCAGGCTATCGTTGCCAGTTTGGAAAACTGCTGACTTTAAAGGATAAGTTCACCTTTGGGAACATGTTACATGTAACATGTTCCAAGTGCTGCAGCCGCCATGGCTGTCGGCTTGTAGTTCTCAATAAACACAGCACAGTGGTAGTTCACTGAGTCTTCCTTTTAGGGAGTATTGGCCTACCCGTAAGGGATGTACAGGTAAGCCAATACACTGACAGTCTGCAGTTGACCTGCATGGCATCAGCGATCTGTTGATCCCTGGTACAATGATTTCCAGGCTCCTTCAACAAAAAATAATAAATGCACATTTATTTACCTGCAAAAAAATGTGCATTTTTTTTTTAAAGTGAACTTATCCTTTGAAGGTGCTCCTATTGCAGCTGGTGGAAGCCTGTCCCCTTTTCAAAATGTGTAGTCTATGTTACACCACAGTAGAGGGTGCCCTGCTGTCTTCTTTTTTTATTTAGAAGGTCATTCCTGCCCTTATCCAGCATGTGCAATTGTAATCTCTGTAATGCTTGACCACTGGGCAGAATCCACATGATAACAAACAAAGAGCCCAGCTTGTACTGGAACAGTACATTTTCTTCATAAAACACTGAGCAAACATGTTGGTCGCTGGAAACGATGAAGGGAGGGGCACAACACTGGGGCTGGTGGTGTTTGTTGCCCCATGTCCTGCAGCTGGGAGATGATAACAGTGCAGTCACCTCTCCTTTAGCTTTAGAAACAGCATTCCCCTCCAAGCACCCCAGAGCTTATGCAAAAGCCCAGGCAATATTTGGCCACACTATTTTGCAGCTAGTATGGCTGGGGGACTGGAGTTTCTGGAAGATTCTCAGGGCAAGAAGGCTGAGAGATGTCTGCCCCCACACAAGCTTGGGCCAGGCTAGGTCGTGTGCTTAATGGCACCAATATGTACCTTGCCAGGCCCTTGTCCTAAAGTTGATGGTGCATCATTTTCTAGTTAGACACACTGGTTTTCAGGTTCATGATGTGTTCTCCTGGCTGAAATGCAGTGGCAACACAAGTTGCTTTCCAACAATTTGATATGCCATATACCCACATGCCAGAGCGTCACTTTGGTAAAGCTGCTGCAGCTGTAGCTGCACTAGTAGCCAACTGTGGCTCCTGATTTAGGATACTAGCAACTTCAGATTCAGATTCAGAATACTTTATAAATCCCAAAGGGAAATTATTAAGATACAGTTACATTCAATGAAGACAACGCAATCACAATAATGAATGGAAAAGAGTCACAATAGCAACAATAAACATTACCATTTGAAGAGCCGACCAAAATGGTGAGCTGTGATAAGACAGGAATTAGGACATAAACCCTCTGGTGTTCAGGGTGTTCCTGCAGGATCACACACTGTTTAGTTTTTTTCTATGGGTTTCTCTTAAGAAATGCCAGCAGCTCATACACTGACCTCAAAGAGATGTGTATAGTTACAAGGATACTGGCATTATCTGCACATTTCTCTGATGTTAAAAAGCTTTTTGATTTGGTCTCCACTGCAACCTTGGGCTTTTTTGATAATGTGGTGGGTATATAAAGTGTTAAAACAATAAACAACTGATATCGGCTGATATAGCTATATTCACTGCTCTCCTTAAAACTGGTTCAGAGCATGTAAAAAACATGTAAAAAACATTGATGTAGACACCGCTGTTGGAGATGTGGGACAGAGCGGGGGTCCTTTATTCACATTTGGTGGTCCTGCTCACGGATCCAACCCTTCTGGAGAAAGGTCCACAATCTCACCACAATGATCTCCTCACTCCCTTTGGAATTCGCGCCGGCCCAATACCTACTACATCATTCTAAAATCCCTAAAAAGACCTATCGTAAATCAATTGCCTTACACATGATCAATGCGGCGAGAAGGGCCCTTCCGATGCACTGGAGGGATACCTCGCCCCCCACCTGGAAGGAATGGGTAAATCGAGTAGACCAAATTAGTAGTTTGGAAGAATTAATCTTTACAGCTCAAGACAGAATTTCAGTATACACAAATACTTGGGCCGAGTGGCATGCTTTTCGGAAATCTAGCACATGTCTAGAGTTGCTAAAGGACACAGCCTAGAATGCTTATATGTCGGCAGCGACCTGGATACACATGATAATTTAAGCTCTCAATGATATAACCACTTGAGATAGGGCCTCTTTCCTGTGTTAGACTAAAGGTCTCTATGTATGCCCCTCCCCCCCATTTATTTATTTATTTATTTTTTCTTTACATGAAGCATCAATAGGGGGAAAGTGGTTGGGGGACACGGGACGCTAGTCAGTCCCCCAATCCACTTACCCCCATTTCTTACTTAGGCCGCACCTGCCGAATTATCCTCCATCCCTCTTCACCTTAGGATCATCCCAACCAGAGGAAGCATGATGGGGATGGCAGGAAGGGCTGTTGTCCCTGGTGGGGACAGAGTTGACATGTGACTGCAGTTGCTTGTTGTTAAGATACTTCTTATGAAGGTTTTATGAAGATGGATGTGACTGAACATGTACCTTGACCATAAATCATTAACGTATGATTATTTTCTCGATGTAATGTATTTTGAACGATTTGCTGTTCTGTTACACACCCTTTTGCTCAATAAAATGTTATTGGGAAAAAAAAAACATTGATGTAGAGCCCTATAGGGGCGGAGCCAGGCTGGATCTGTCAGTGAGTTATCTGTGAGCCTGGTGGGTCAAAGTGGTGTAGCGGGAAATTGATGACCTGACCCATGTTTTTAATGAAGCTTATACCATAGTGCCTGAAGTGCTCTTTTAGAGAGAGTTTATTTCTTTGGGCATTTTAATAAAGTAGTTGCTATACAGACAGCACTAGTGATCCCATTCTATTTTTGCATGTAACCTACCTATGAGTGTGGAGGAAAGGAGCCACTGGTGGAGCAGTCGTTCATATAAGCCAAGGAGGGGCAAAAAAGAGCTTGGGGCCAATACTGTGAGGTGAGTGTTTAATAATATCTTGAGGTGACTGCATGGTCAACACAGACAGCATCTAAAGGAATTGGAAGGCAATAAGAATGTAAATCACATTGGTGGTGGATTCACTTTTTGTTTATGGACATTATGGATAGAGTTGAGCGAACTTCTGGAAGTTCGGGTTCTGCTGCTTCGGCCGAACTTCAGGAAAAAGTCCGGGTTCAGGTCCGGACAGAACCCGAACTTTGACCCGGACCCCATTGAAATCAATGGGGACCCAAACTTTTAGGCACAAAAATGGCTGTAAGAAAGTCCAGGAAAGTCCTAGAGGTCTGCAAAAGGAAGGAAAATGGGGGTAAGGGTCGGACAAGTGCCCTACAAAGAAATGGGGATAGGGAAATAACTTTAAATAATTTAAAAAAAATAACATAAAAAAATCAAAAATGGAGGTGGATGTGGACTATCTTAAAACTGTGTGAGAAAAGTACAAATTAGCGGGGAGAAGCCATATCACTGTTCTATAAACAGTGATATGGCTTCTCCCAGCTAATGTATACTTATATCACACAGTTTTAAATGATTGATGAATTATGTGAGAAAAGTATACATTAGCTGGGAGAAGCCATATCCCTGTTCTTAGAACATCTGCAAACTGTGTGTGAAAACTATCAATTAGCGGGGAGAAGCCAGATCACTGTTATCTATGATATCTCATATCACTGTTCTTAGAACCTGTCTCTTATACACAT
>BLSH010406180.1:0-32616 GCA_018402905.1 Glandirana rugosa
ACAGAATGGAGGTCTGCCTTGTTTACATAGGCAGACCACCATTTTGCCTCTCTGGAGAACAATCGGTGGGTCCCGGTGGACATTGGGTCCATAAGACCCGCTGATTGGCTCCTGCTGTGTCCAATCACAGTAAGAGCGGGTCTCCGGCGGCGTACACGGGCACCCCAGAGTGTACGATATCACATACAGGTACGTGATTTCGCACAGGAGGGCCGACCTGCTGCAGTATATCTACGCTGGGCGGTCCCTAAGGGGGTTAAAGTAAATCTCCTTATATATTAAAACAGAACTCCAGGCTGATATAAAAGGCACAAATTAAAGTGGATGTAAAGCCGATTCATGAAATTTGAGCTGGGCACATATATCTGCAGTGTTTTCTTATCTCTCTTTAAAGAGTCCCGTGGCTTTCTCCTGCTCCGTTCTTCTGTTATCAGCATAATAACTTCTAACAAGTTCTCCGACACATGTGATAAAACCAGCATGAATTTTGTCAGGGTAGGTGCTATAAATAGATTAATATGTCTGGCAAGTAACTTGTAATAGTATAAAAACAGCTCTATCATGGTACAATATAAACAAGGAAATATTTTATTTAACATAAAATGTATTCCATACATGTAATACATGCAAGCATCATAGCATAATAGCATAGTAGCTATATTAATACATGGTAATGCCAGACTCTTTTGATTCATATAGATACTATAGATAAAAACATACATAATGTTTATAGCATGGTACAAAAACTATTAATAATAATCCTAAAATGTAAACACATAGGTGGCATCAAATAGCTTGATGCGTTTCTTGGAACCCTCCACTCATCAGGAGCAGAGATGCAATATGGATATCTAGAGATACTAATAGATGATAGTAATCAACAATGGGTCTCAGCATAGGAGAGGGGAGTGGAAGAGGGTAATGGAAGGAAACCCACCCTGCTCAGGATCAACTAGGAGACTGAGTGTAAAGCGATGAGGGCTGAAGGCCAGCTGGGGCACTCATCAGTCCTGGGAGCTGAGGTGGTATGACCCAAGGCACAATGGTGACAGGCCATCAGGAGACAGACTTTTCAGGGAGTGTAGTAACCAATAGATGAGGTGATGTGGATAACATCACCATAAACCTCTGTAAATGGATAAAAATGGTGTATAAATTGACAGAACACAGTATAGTGTACCTAATGAATGGGTAGATTGTGAACCAGCACTGGTACCAGAAAGTGATGGACGGTATAGTTGACAGAGTGTAGTACATTGAGCCTGAATGAGGAAGTGAAAATTCTAACACGATGTGTACCTTCTAAACAGTATATAAAGCTGAAGACAGCAGATATACATGTAAAACTTATGTAGGGAGATTTGTTTCATCTCTGTGTATCATCTGAGGCTGTTCACTTCCCTGGGTATATGTGAGGGTTTACATCCACTTTAATGCCTGGATGCAGTTTTGCAACGTGGCATGTGTTACTACATATTATTGCAAATACTTAGCGTATCCAGATGGATTGTACCTTGGTTTTTCAAGATTAATTGTGGCTCCATTTGGTTGTAAATATTAATGGATATCTTTCTTATTACCAAAAGAAAACTGTCTCACAATAGTAAAAAAAAAAAAACCAAAACATTTTCAACTGTAGCTGCATATTTTTGCCTTTACCGTGATCCACCATCTTGTTTGTGTCTTTTTTGCTGCTATTGTGCACCTTTGTAAGTTTATTCTCTGTTCTTCTCCTGTTTACTCCTATTTTTAGTCTTTTAACTTTTCTATTTTTTTTTTCTAGTGTTTTTAACTTCTCCTCCCCACTTTCTGTCTCATTGCACACTTCCTTGTGTGTCAAATCACTTCTTCCCTTTTGTGCACCCCTAATCCTGCCCGCTTTGCCACCATGCGAACAGAAGCAGGTGCAGTTAGCTAGTCTGACACTAAGTGGCTCTTTCCCAAAATAATGTGGATATAATAGGGAAATATGTAATTGGGTGTTAGGCCCCCTTTTAAAACAAAGTGTTCCTGTAGTTATTTAATTGGTGAAGCTAGTGGCCATGTACAGCATCTCACAAAAGTAAGTACACCCCTCACATTTTTGTAAATATTTTATATCTTTTCATGTGACAACACTGAAGAAATGACACTTTGCTACAATGTAAAGTAGTGAGTGTACAGCTTGTATAACAGTGTAAATTTGCTGCCCCCTCACAATAACTCAACACACAGCCATTAATGTCTAAACCGCTGGCAACAAAAGTGAGTACACCACTACGTGAAAATGTCCAAATTGGGCCTAATTAGCCATTTTCCCTCCCCAATGTCATGTGACTCATTAGTGTTACAAGGTCTCAGGTGTGAATGGGGAGCAGGTGTGTTAAATTTGGTGTTATTGCTCTCACTCTCACATACTGGTCACTGGAAGTTCAACATGGCACCTCATGGCAAAGAACTCTCTGAGGATCTGAAAAAAAGTATTGTTGCTCTACATAAAGATGGCCTAGGCTATAAGAAGATTGCCACGATCTTGACACTAAGCTGCAGCACGGTGGCCAAGACCATGCAGCAGTTTCCCAGGACAGGTTCCACTCAGAACAGGCCTCACCATGGTCATCCAAAAAAGTTGAGTGCACATGCTCAGCGTCATATCCAGAGGTTGTTTTTGGGAAATAGACGTATGAGTGCTGCCAGCATTGCTGGAGAGGTTGAATGGGTGGGGGGTCAGCCTGTCAGTGCTCAGACCATACGCTGCACACTGCATTAAAATGGTCATCAGAGAAGAAAGCCTCTTCTAAAGATGATGCTCAGGAAAGCCTGCAAACAGTTTGCTGAAGACAGACAAAGCACATGGATTACTGGAATCATGTCCTGTGGTCTGATGAGACCAAGATAAACGTATTTAGTTCAGACGATGTCAAGCGTGTGTGGCGGCTACCGAGTGAGGAGTACAAAGACAAGTGTGTCTCGCCTACAGTCAAGCATGGTGGTGGGAGTGTCATGATCTGGGGCTTCATGAGTGCTGCCGGCACTGGAGAGCTACAGTTCATTGAGGGAACCATGAATGCCAACATGTACTGTGACATACTGAAGCAGAGCATGATCCCTCCCTTCAGATACTGGGCCGCAGGGCTGTATTCCAACATGATTACGACCCCAAACACACCTCCAAGAAGACCATTGCCTTGCTAAAGAAGCTGAGGGTAAAGGTGATGGAGTGGCCAAGCATGTCTCCAGACCTAAACCCTATTGAGCATCTGTGGGGCATCCTCAAATGGAAGGTGGAGGAGCACAAGGTCTCTAACATCCACCAGCTCCGTGATGTCGTCATGGAGGAGTGGAAGAGGACTCCAGTGGCAACCTGTGAAGCTCTGGTGAACTCCATGCCCAAGAGGGTTAGGGCAGTGCTGGAAAATAATGGTGGCCACACAAAATATTGACACTTTGGGCCCAATTTGGACATTTTCACTTAGGGGTTTACTCACTTTTGTTGCCAGCGGTTTAGACATTAATGGCTGTGTGTTGAGTTATTTTGAGGGTACAGCAAATTTACACTGTTATACAAGCTGTACACTCACTACTTTACATTGTAGCAAAGTGTCATTTCTTCAGTGTTGCCACATGAAAAGATATAATAAAATATTTACAAAAATTTGAGGGGTAAACTCACTTTTGGGAGATACTGTGTATGACAGGATGGACGGAGCCCAAGTTTGGTAGTTTAACACCCAGATGAATGAGCTGTAGTCACCTTGAATTGAATTATGGTCTAAATGGACTGTGAGTGGGATGCAAAAGGCCTTTTAGGTCAGGTGTTCTCTGGCGTGAGTACTTAGTAGTAGTACACCTGAGAGTGCTAGTAATATCTGGGAGTTTACCTGGCTGGGTAGACCTACGGAGTGGGACATAGAGAGAGACTGGTATAATACAGAAGGTACCTTGTTAATCTTGGCTGACAGAGCAGAATGCTTCACTTTCTAAATCTCAGTTTGAATAGAGCAGAATTCTACAAAATCTAGTATGTAGAGAGATGGATCCCAAAACTGCGGTGCCCCCAAGGAGAGAAGAGAGGAGATGCTATGGGAAGAAGACTTATCAGTGATGTGCAATGTTCAGCTTTCACAATGGCTGCAACAGCTTGTCCACTTTTGTGTATGGCAATATATGCCAAAGACACCTGTCAGTATGTCTATGTGATGTGATGTGATGTGTCTTTGGAGAATATCAGTAAAGTGCAGAATATATGTTTCTTGTACGCACATTCATTTCTTTAAGAATATAAAGGCTAATGGCCAGGTATGTAGTGGGAAGGCCTATGGCAAGGAATGGGCACAATATGGCAAAGGCTCCTAACTACCAGCAGTAGGTCACTGTCCTTCCCAAGAAGAAGATGGATGGGGACTTGCACATTCTAGCGCCAACACTTGGCCAGTCAGAAGTCCCCCTACACAGATACCCCTCACTTCTGTATTTAGTTTTTTTTATATAGTTTGTGACTGCAGTGTGCCCTGATGTCATGGGTTTCCACAGCACTGCTGGCCCAGCCATCTGGTGTCCTTGGTTGCCTTGGTACAAGCGGCCGCGGCACACATTTGCAAACAACATATTGTCCTTTATCCCTGACTCTGACCTTTGACCATTACCTTGACAATAGCCTAGATCAAGTCCTGATCTAGGTCTTTTATATTTATTACTATTATTATTAATAATAAATTATTTTACATTTTCTCCTGCGGCTAGGAGAAAAAGATATAAGGTATATTTTTCTCCATTCAAGAGGTGAAAGAGTTCAGGGGCTGGTTGTACAGTTCAAAAAACAAACAAAAAATCCAAGTTCACTTACCAGCCAGCCTGCAACAAACCAAACTGATCTTGTCTAACATTTCACATTAAAAGTAAGGGGTTTAGTTTGCACACATTTGCAAATACATGCACATGCTGCAGAGGCCACATCACAGCACCTGTGTCCTAAATCTATAATTTGAGAGTCTCCAAAGTTGGAGCACATATATAGTATAATAATGGATACTAAACCCCTTGTTTTTAATGTGAACTGTTAGACAGGGTCAATTCGGTTTGTTGTAGGCTGGCTGGTAAGTGAGTTGCGATTTTTTGTTTGTTTTTTGACATGCGTTGCCCTTCCATGTGCTCCTTGCTGTAAAGGCCAGTTATAGATGGGACAGTTGCCATTTGTTTGTATTGTTGGTGATTTGGTGCGGGGGGGGGGGGTGGGGGGCACTGGATACCTTCACTGCCATTGTGTTATTGCTGGGTGTCCAGTGCATCCCTGTACATTTAAGGATGGGTGTTCTCCCTCCAGGCATACCAGCCTTTAATCTATCCATTATTATATATCTGCTCCAACTTTGGTGACTCTCAAATTAAGATTTAGGACTGCAGTACACTGGGGTGCCATGACATCTGAGCCTCTGGGGCTTACGCATGTATTTGCAATTGTGTGCAAACTAAACCCTTTGTTTTTTAATGTGAACTGTTGGACAGAGCCAGCTGGGTTTGTTGCAGGCTGGCTGGTAAGAAAGCTAGGAATTGTTGTATGTGTTTTCATGCAATATCCGTGTGAGCTGTGTGTGGAGTGGAGTGAAGCAGAGTGTGGACAACCAGGTTTCTACAACAACCCAGAGCGTGATGTAAAGCGCTTTTTTACCTCCCAATTCCTTATGAGGTCAAAGCGGGGGGTAAGTATTTAATCATTATACGTGGTAGATGCACACATGGCACAACATTTTACGGGGGTTTAGTAGAGAATTATTCACATTTGTCACGGTCACGATTGGCAGTACCATTTATTTATGGACTTTAAGTTACACGATATTGTCAAAAGTATTGGGACACCTGCCTTTACACACACATAAACTTTAATGGCAACCTAGTTTTAGTCCATAGGGTTCAATATTGAGTTGGCCCACCCTTTGCAGCTATAACAGATTTAACTCCTCTGCGAAGGCTGCCCACAAGGTTTAGGAGTGTCTATGGAAATGTTTGACCATTCTTCCAGAACAGTGGTCTCCAAACTGCAGCCCAGGGGCTGGATGTGGTACTTTGCTTGCTATTATCTGGCCCTTGGGGCACTATTCCCCCCATTGTCAGCAACAGTGGACCATAGTTCCTACCACTATATTACTCCTACTGACATCAATGATGGGGAACTAGTCCTCCCACTGAAATGAACAATGGGACACTATTCCTCCCACTGACACCAATGACAGGGCACATTTTTCCCACTGACACCAACAATGGGGCATTTTTTTTCCCACTGACACCAATGATGGGGCACTATTCTTTTCACTGACACCAACGACGAGCCACTATTCCTCCCAATGACACCAACGATGGGCCACTGTTCCTCCCAATGATTGGGCACTATTCCTTCCAAGAACACCAATGATGGGCACTATTCCTTCCACTGACACCAATGATGGGCCACTATTCCTCCCAATGACACCAGTGAGGGGGCACTCTTCCTCCGTTTGACACCAATGACGGGCACTATTCCCTCTACTAACACCAATAATGGGCACTATTCCTCCCACTGACACCAACAGTGGTGTATTATCCTCCCACTGACACCAACAATGGGAATTATTCCTTGCACTGACACCAATGATGAGCACTATTCCTCCCACTGACTCCAATGATGGGCATTATTCTTCCCACTGACACCAATGATGGGCATTATTCCTCCCACTGACACCAATGATGGGCACTATTCCTCCAACTGACACCAATGATGGGCATAATTCATCCCACTGACACCAATGATGGGCCTTCTTCCTCCCACTGACACCAATGATGGGCACTATTCCTCCCACTGACACCAATTATGGGCAGTATTGCTCCCACTGACATCAACAATGGGGTATTATACATCCCACTGACACCAAAGATGGGCATCATTCTTACCACTGACACCAATGATGGGCATTATTCCTCCCACTGACACCAATGATGGGCACTTTTCCTCCCACTGAAACCAATGATGGGCACTATACCTCCCTCTGACACCAATGATGGGCATTATTCCTCCCACTGACACCAATGATGGGCACTATTCCTCCCACTGACACCAATGATGGGCACTATACCTCCCACTGACACCAATGATGGGCATTATTCCTCCCACTGACACCAATGATGGGCATTATTCCTCCCACTGACCCCAATGATGGGCATTATTTCTCCCACTGACACCAATGATGGGCATTTTTCTTCCCACTGACACGAACAATGGGGCGTTATTCCTCCCACTGACACCAATTATGGGCACTATTCCTCCCACTGACATCAACAATGGGGTATTATTGCTCCCACTGACACCAATGATGGGCATTATTCCTCCCACTGACTCCAATGATGGGCATTATTGCTCCCATTGACACGAACAATGGGGCATTATTCCTCCCACTGACACCAATGATGGGCATTATTCCTCCAACTGACACCACCGATGGGGCACTATTCCTCCCCCTAATATTAAAGATGGGGAACTGTTTACTCCCACTGGCACTGGGTCATTTTCTACTCCAACTGGCCGTCCAGTCCTACCCCCCTAAAGTTTGAAGGACAGTAAACTGGCCTTTTGTTTAGA
The DNA here is from genome assembly GCA_018402905.1 of Glandirana rugosa. Lineage (NCBI taxonomy): Eukaryota > Metazoa > Chordata > Amphibia > Anura > Ranidae > Glandirana > Glandirana rugosa. Next base: position 7,589 of record BLSH010406180.1, read on the forward strand.
AAGTTTGGAGACCCCTGATCCAGAAGCTCATTTGTGAGGTCGGGCACTGATGTTGGATGAGAAGGCCTGGGTCGAAGTATCCACTCTAGTTCATCCCAAAGGTTCTATTGGGTTGAGGTCAGGACTCTGTGCAGGTAAGTCAAGTTCCTCCACCCCAAACTCACTCATCCATGTCTTCATGGACCTTGCTTTGTGCACTGGTGTGCAGTCATGTTGGAACAGGAAGGGGCCATCCTCAAACTGTTCCCACAATGTTGGGAGCAAGAAATTGTCCAAAATGTCTTGGTATGTTAACGTCTTAAGAGTTCCCTTCACTGGAACTAAGCGTCCAAGCCCAACTCCTAAAAAACAACCCCATATCATAATCTTCCCTCCACCAAATGATTTTGACCAGTGCACAAAGCAAGTCCATAAAGAAATGAATGTGTCCATAAAGACTGTATGGGATAGTTGCACTTAGCCATTTATGGATTTTTTTTTAAATTTAGCAGCCAAACCCAGACCACTCTCCTGGGATAGGGTGCATCATTGTTCAGCATATTACAGCTCACCAACATCTTCTCCTCCCAGCGAGACACAGAACAGCACAACGCCTCTTCCTTTCAGCCGCTCTCCTGTTGGCACTTTTCCTTTATAAAGACGGCGGCCACTGTACCTGTAATTGTGGGGACTGAAACAACACAGTTCTATTTGTACTCATCAGATTAAACAGAAATAAGCTATCAGCAGAAAAAAAGGCAGCCTATGTCTATGACGTAGACATTTACATTTTGAATTAATTTCCAGAGACATTTTGCTGCTGAGCTACAATTAATCCAAGCACTTTTTGTAGGATGAAATGTTTCTAACTGTTAGAAACCATACACAGGATGAAATGTGTTGTATATAAAACCATAAATAAAAGAACCTAAAAGCAAAATCAAATATGGATAAAAAAAGGGGATTTTATTTTGATAGCTGGTCCTGTTGATGGTAGCATCCAGGGTAATGCTTCAAAACAAAGCGATCAACAGCAATTGTTTGCTGTGGTGTATGAATACTTTTACGGGCAAACAATTGTAAAAGAAAAAAAAAACACTTAATTAAAAAAAAACAAAAAAAACAAAACAATTGCTAACTGAAACTGGTCACAAATCTGTACTATTGCACAGTTAAAGGGATTCTAAAGGCAGAAGTTTTTTTTTATTTTAATGCATTCTATGCATTAAGATAAAAAAAAAAAACCTTCTGTGTGCAGCAGCCCCCTCAGCTCCCTAATACTTACCTTAGTTACATCTCGATCCAGCGACACTGCACGAGTGCCTCTGCCATCCTGGACACTCCCTCCTGATTGGCTGAGACACAGTAGTGGCACCATTGGCTCCCGCTGCTGTCAATCAAAGTCAGTTAGCCAATGAGGAGAGAGAGGGGCGGGGCCGAACAGTGGCTTCGTGTCTGAATGGACACACGGAGCTGCGGCTCGGGTGCCCCATAGCAAGCTGCTTGCTGTGGGGGCACTCAACAGGAGAGAGGGGCCAAGAGAGCCGGTGAGGGACCCGAGAAGAGGTGGATCTGGGCTTCTCTGTGCAAAACCAACTGTAAAGAGCAGGTAAGTATAAATTTGTTATTTAAAAAAAAAAAAGAAGACTTTAGTATAATTTTAAGTTAAAAAGATATTAATAAATGGTTACAGACATATTGCAAATGCTAAGATACATTGATGACATACAAAGTTGTTCTCTATGTCCCAGCAGTCTCGCTGGCTGCTGGTTGAAAGGGATTTTCTCTCTTACTGTCGTGGCTATTGGAAAGGAAGTGAAGTAAAAGCTCCCCAATGGGACACAGATAGCAAAAAAAAAAAAAGACAAGGGTTATAACCCTCCTTTACTTTTACGTTTTCTTTTTTTAGGCCTTCTTTCTTTTATTTTCACCTTATGATCCAGCCAGTAAGTCTATTGTTTTTCAACAGAACAGGCTTTCCTGCAAACCTTTTAACTTAGTGTTGCAATATACTGTATAAAGTGTATATGACATGATTATAGTGAAATTATATTAAAAAAGAATTACCTGCAGATAAATGTTTTCCCTTAGGTACATTCTTATTTTTAGAATTCGTAGGTGGAGTTTTACTGTAGGGTGATATGAGACTCCCATTCATTGTATCATTCAGTGTCACGTCCTTTTAGCTCAAATTTAGCTTCAGAGTACAAGCTTCAAATCTGGAAAATGATACGGGTTTTGCAATTCCTCCTACCCCTCTGCTGTTTGCCTTGTAAGTGACAACTTTTGTTTATAGCTATGTATTAATGGGATAAAATACTGCATGAATCTTATCTTAGTTATATGTGTAGTATTGTATAGTGTTGTATGAGTTTAATTAAATAATATTAATAATACGTATTATTATTATTATTATTATTATTAATATTACTATTATTATTATTATTATTATTACAATAACAAAGATTATTCTGTTAAGAAATAATTTCAAATTATTATAATGTTTTATAATAATATTAATAGTATAATAATAATAATACTATTTTAAACTGGACTAAGAATAAAAACATAAGGCAGCAATTATAGCACAGTCCTTGAGGTAATCATACACACACTCAGTAATAATTCTGTAGACTTAATTTCGTAAATGTGTCAGATGATACATTTTTGCATTTTACATGTTTAGACAATTAAATGATTTAGAAATGAGTACATGTGGAGTACAAGTCTGGAGAAAAGGAAAGCAACAAGTCTGACATTGTTTATTCATGTGATGTGTTGGGTGTTTTTTTTTTTTTTTTGCTGTGTGTGTCCCATTGTGGATATTTCCCATCACTTCCTCTCCCATAGATACAATAGGAAACACTACGCAATACACTTTTATTAATAGTGTGCAAAGTGAATTGCATGTTTTACTTAGGTTTCATTAAATAGCTGCACTCATTTTGTATTTTTTAGTTCTGATGGAGCATTTATTTTAAGTTTGTTAGGAGCATGGAGTTTGTAATTGCAATTGCTTTTTCACAACAGCAATTGAGAAGAAATCCCTCCAAAATGAGGGAGAACCTCTCTTAAAGAGTTGCCCCCACCAGATTTCCTCTCAAATCTTTTCTGGGGGAAGCTAAAAATGGTGGGCTTTCCCTCGACAATGGTCATCAGGAGAAATAGAGAGGGTAAATCTCTCCTATGGGGACCCATATAGCAATTAAACCTGACAGGTGTTCTAACTCACCACTTTTGCAAAATCTAAAAATATAAAAATAATAATATATTGTGGCCATTAGATACACCGTAGTAATTATATTACAATGCCCTCATATTGCACAATTCTTGGAAGTCTAAATGAGATTATATAGTGGTTGTACATTAAGATCATAATGGTTATGAGCATCTTTAGTCAGTAAGTGGTTTAGTATCCCTTTTACAACACATGCAGATCACAAAATTGCCGTTCCAAAAACTGAAATGCTGAAATAAAGATTTCTTTCTAAATCAAATAAGTTTAATTATCTGATGATTTGAATAATTCAGACTACACATTAATGCTGCACATTAACATGCAAATTTAAATAAAAAAATTACTACAATAGTGTATAAAAACTCAGATACATTGACGACATACAATGTTTTCCCTCTGTAATAGCAGTCTCGCTAGCTGCTGATGTTATCCAGACACCAAAGCTGCACATGGCTCAGTCTATGGACAATATATCACTGACATGTGAACATGAGGACTCCAACTACAACAGAAAGTATTGGTACAGACAGAAGATGGGGAGTGGTCTTGTATTAATGGGGTACACAACATACAAGGAAAAAGCTGCAATGGAGCAAGATTTTGAAGATGGAAGATTTATCATTCATCCTGAGAGAACTGAGAAAAGTATTCTGATCATCAGCAAAGTCACTGCAGAAGACAACGCTCTCTATTACTGCGCTAGTAGTATCCACAGTGAGAGAATATTAGCCGGAGAGTGTTCAGAACCAAAAGACGCCTCCCTGATAAACTATTACATATAAATATGAAACAGGAAACCTTAGTGGGATTTATTAAAGCAGGTGCAGTGACTGTATTGTATCAATGACAGTTCTTTGATCTATGGCATTCTATTTAGATCACGTGATCTGAAGGTTTGTGACATTGCCTGTATGTTTGCATACTTGTGTGTTAAGGGTCCCAACTTGTTTGGATTATTTTTTTAAAATAAATCTCTTTATTTATTAAACCAAAACTCCAGGCATATATAAAAGACACAAGTTAATGCAGCCCTGTAATTAATACACACTTTTTTAAATTAAGAAAACTGGTCCAAAATAGTTTTTAAAAAAATCTGTTGTATATTTTTTGTCAGTGTCACGACCCACAACCCCCACCCCCCCCCAAAAAAAGACAATAAAATTGGTAATAAAACTGGTATTGGACTTTAACCTCTTGCCGACCAGCCGTCGTAGTTATACGGCGGCAGGTTGGCTCTCGTGCGCAAAATCGCTGCAGCTGTACGGCGGCTCGCGCAGTTGCGGGTGGGAGCACATCGGCGGCGGGGTGCGCTCGCACCCGCAGGTCGGGTGGACTCGGTGTCTGCCGGCGACCCACAATCGCCTAGTACAGAGGCAGAATGGGGATCTGCCAATGTAAACAAGGCAGATCCCCGTTCTGACAGGGGAAACGACAGTAATCGAGAACAGTGAGATCTGTCATGTCCCAGCCAGCCCATCCCCCCTACAGTTAGACCACACCTAGGGACACACAGTTAACCTCTTGATGGCCCCCTAGAGTTTAACCCCTTCCCTGCCAATGTCATTTTTACATTGATCACTGCATTTTTATAGCACTGATCAATGTAATAGTGTCATTGGTCTCAAAAAAAGTGTCAAAAATGTCTGCTCTGTCCGCTGCAATGTCACAGTCCCGATAAAAATTGCAGATCACCGCCATTACTAGTATAAAAAAAATAAAATAAAAATGCCATAAATATATCCCCTATTTTGTAGACAAGATAACTTTTGGGCAACCAAATCAACATACGCCTATTGCAATTTCTTTTCCAAAAATATGTAGAAGAATATATATCGGTCTAAACTGATGAATAAATTTGTTTTTTTATATATTTTTTTGGATATGTATTATAGCAAAAAGTAAAAAAAAATTTTTCTCAAAATTGTCGCTCCTTGTTTATAGCGCAAACAAGAAAAACCGCAGAGGTGATCAAATACCACCAAAAGAAAGCTCTATTTGTGGGACAAAAGGACGTCAATTTTGTTTGGGTACAACGTTGCATGACCGCGCAGTTGTCAGTTAAAGCGACCCAGTGCCCTATCGCAAAAAATGGCTTGGTCATTAAGGGGGCAAATCCTTCCGGGGCTAAATTGGTTAAAGCTTAAATTTGGGATAAGCTAATCTTGCCTATATACTGGAGTCACATGTACTCTTCCTTGAATTTTGGTGTGCTTTATGTATTTCTTGCAGATCTGTGCAGTAATCCAGTGTGTGACTTTTCCTGTAATAAAGACCGGTCACTGCTGCTTTCTCTCCTTATGCAGGGTGACTGGTCTTGTCTCCACCCCCTCCTTTAGTTTTCTGCAGGCAGTCTGTAGTGGTAGAGCTTTTGTATATGCATAGGTTTGTAATTTTTACATTTTCATATTATTATTTTTTTTTTTTTACACTTTTCCATTACGTTAATCACAACCATACACACAACAGACAATCATTTTTAACATATTGGTCTCCCTACCCCAGGTTGAGGAGCAGGTTTTATACATTTGTGTATGCAAGCATTGGCTTGTTCAGTATTAATGAATGTATAACATATCAGAATACGTTGACAACATACAAAGTGTTCTCTTTGTCCCAGCAGTCTCATTGGCTGCCGATGTTATCCAGACACCAAAGTTGCACTTGGCTCAGTCTATGGACAATATATCGCTGACATGTGAACATGATGACTCCAGCCACTACCGAAAGTTTTGGTATCGACAGAGGATGGGAAAGGAACTTGTGCTTTTAGGATACACAGCACATAAAGATAAAGCACAAATGGAAAAAGGATTTCAAGACGGAAGAATTACCATTCATCCCGAGAGTATTGAGAGAAGTATTTTGGTCATCAGCACAGCCACTGTAGAAGACAATGCACTCTATTATTGTGCCAGCTCTATCCACAGCGATGAAAGATTACAGATTGTGCAAAAGGTTCCTCTCCGATATACTGTAAAATGTAATATGACACAGGAAACCAATGTATTAAGACAGGTGCAGTGGCTGTATTGTACTAATGACAGCTGCCAAATTGATGATCATCAACGGATTCGTTGGCACCTTTGGTTGTGTGATCACATGGGTGGAGAGCTTAGGACGCTGTCGGCATGTTTGCATATATCTGTGAAAGGCATAAGGTTGTGCTTCCATCATTTTATTAAAGCAAACCTTCGACTTTACTAAAGGAAACCTGTGCTAAGAGAAATATGCAAGCTGACCTTTTCTTCTAAAAACATTGGTTGCCTGGCAGTTATGCAAAGCCTCTGGCTTCATTACCTCCTGAGGAGATGACCTAGGACTTGCATGATGCAACTGAAGTAATAAATATCCGGTTTGCATACTTAATTAGAGGTAAACCCTTTTTCAATCTACTTTAAGCTGAACTCCAGGATAGCGCATATTGTCTAAATACAGCAGCACTTGTATTCTTGCTTGGATCTTGGAGTGGTTTGTGTATTTCTTCCAGATCTATACAGTAGTCCAGTGTAAAACCTTTCCTCTCTGCTGCTCTCTCCTTGTGCAGGGTGACTGGTCTTGTCTCCGCCTCCTTTTGTAGTTTTCTGCAGGCAGCCTGTAGTGATTGGAACCTGCTGGGTAGGTCCCAGAGCTCTGCTTCCTGCACAAATTATGTGCAGTGCAGTGATAATATCATTGCTAATTTTATACGGTAATCCCTTGGTTTGTAAGATCCTTGTTCAGGCACCTTCTGTTATAGGGTGACAATGCCTTGTCCATATCTCTCAATTGCTTGCCTGTGTTATCACTTTCTTACCTGTGCTCCCATTGGAGACTTTAAGGGGTCTTGTCCATAATTTTTACGTTGTCACTATCACTATCAGTGAAGCCAAACCCTGAGCAATGGCATGCAGTGATAGCTGGGGTCCATGTAGAGATGAAGGGTCGGAAGAAGTTGGAGGAGATCAGCAGCACTGAGAGGAATTAAAGTTGAAAATAGGGAGACCTTTTAAGCTATGGGGGTTGGTTAGCTCAGAGGTGGCAAGGTGGTCCACGTTTGTCTGAACTGTGTTTAAGGGCAAGGCATCCCACTTTTATTTAAAAAAAATGTTAAGTCTTCACAACACAAGATTTACCATGCAGTGGTTTTGGCTTCACTCAGAAACAGTATCAATAGAAAATGCTAATGCACCTTGTTCTCCTTTCAGCAGCACTGATGCTCTCTCTGGTCTCCCAGACCATAGCCTTTTCAGGTTCACTCAGTCCATGCTTGAAGTACCTCACTGCATCTCACTGCACGGAACCATGCTTGGCCTCTGGACAGGGTTCTCTCAGCACCCTGGGATCTCCCACTTCTCAGTAACACAGAACTCCCTCCAGCACCCTCTGTGGACTATCTAGTCACCTCAGCTTTCTCAGTATCTCCAGACCCGCATAGCTGTTCTGTTTTTCCCAGTCTTATGTGTCTTATGAGTGGCAGGTGATCCCAGAGGTAGTCCAGTATGCAGCTTGATGGAGTACGTCCCAACTGACCAGCAGAGGGGCAGCGCGGTCATCCTTCCTGATCCTTTCCCTCTGCTGGTCGGTTGGGACTTACTTCATCAAGCTGCATAATGGACTACCTCTGGGACCACCTGGGATATATATTATATATATATATATTTATTGTGGCGTTATGAAAGTCGAAGGTGATCGATGGGAGTAATGTTTCACCTCACATGCGTTCACTTGCAGGAAACTAAGGTAGAATCCGGTCCGTGTTCTACCAGCCACCTTGGCAGGGTTGATCCCAGACCAGATTTTGCAGTCCACTTGTGTCCATCAGCAGGTGGCATAAAGGAAGCAGGTCTGGATTAGATGATGTCTCTTGACCTGGACTCAGGAAATCAAAGCCTGAGAGAGCTGTTGAACTAAACTTTGCTTTGTGACTGAAATAAAAAAGTTTGCATTATCTTTGTTTCGTGGGTGACTGGGAAAAGCCCTTCACCCCTGAGTTAGGAAAACTGGATATGTTTAGTTAGTGCCTGGATGGCAAGCATTTATTTTCTGTTTTGTTTATTTGATTTTTACATGCAGCCTTGTAAATAAACCTAGCTACAAGTCAGATTTTAAGAAAACCTGCTGTTTGGACTGCCTTTTTTCGAGGGAAGATGATCCCCATTGAGCTAACCCCCCCCCCCCACAATATTTATACACAATATATATATATATATATATACATACATATATAAAACACAATTATAGAGAAATTATAAAATAATATTTACCTGAAGATGAATGTTTACTCCCAGGCACAGTACATTCTTATGAATGTAAAAGGGATTGATTCCCTAAGCCAGCGCAAAAACACAACACAATAGAGCTGCTGGTGTAAATGGGCGATGCCCAAACAATCTGTTAATAATGTATAAAATTAACCGCGCTCAGAGTCATTACCCTAACCACTAAAGTAGGGACACAACACTTTGCATAACAATAAAATTGCATACCACTTGAAATTGCATGAAGATTAGTCAATACTTGGATCAATATAAGTGCTTATAAGGTCAATCATCAATAACACTGGCCCCTAGGGGTCAGAATGACAGGAAAAACAAATGTGATTCTAGTTCAGTGAGCAAATTGGCAAACTTTCGATTAATATCAGATGAATGTGCAAAATAAAACAAACCGTGATTCAAGTCTTGTGTGCAAATTGACAAGATAAACCCTTGAACAAAGGTGAATAACAAATAGTTCAAAAATGCAGAAAAAGGCAAAAAATTAAAATGAAAAAAAAAAAAACCGCAAAAAAAATGCAAAAAAATGCCAGAACAATGCAAAGGAATTTTGGATGACTCCGCAATCCCCAATGGATTCCCAGAACTCCAATATCCAGGTCGCCGGTGAAATCGCGTGATGGTGCAATCCTCAATCCTCAATCCTGACGTCACCCCTGATGATGTCAGTTTACCTGACGAAACGGCGTTGGGCAACGTGACGAACGAATGTCACTTCCACTCGTTTGGAACATAGGGGGAGCGCTTAATGCGTCCCCTGTCTTTGGATTTTAAAATTTAAATCAATCAATAAATGCCTTAATATACTTCACTATGCAAGCCTCTTTGCTTCTTTGCATGAGCTGAGTGGACCTAGTACTGCAGAGCAGCTGAACACCTACTTACCCACAAGTGCTTTTGATCTCTGTCATGGGGATCACAGAGGCCTGGTAAGTAGGCATTTTTGCTATTTTCACTGGTGAAGGACTGCACCGTCACTCGATTTCACCTGAGACCTGGATATTGGAGTTCTGGGAATCTATTGGGGGTTGCGGAGTCATCCAAAATTCCTTTGCATTGTTCTGGTTTTTTTTGCGATTTTTTGGGGGGTTTTTCTGCATTTTTTTGCATTTTTCTGCTTTTATGAACTATTTGTTATTCACCTTTGTTCAAGGGTTTACCTTGTCAATTTGCACACAGGACTTGAATCACAGCTTGTTTTATATTGCACATTTATCTGATATTAATCGAAAGTTTGCCAATTTGCACACTGAACTAGAATCACATTTGTTTTTCCTGTCATTCTGACCCCTAGGGGCCAGTGTTATTCATGCACCTTATAAGCACATAAGCACTTATATTGATCCAAGTATTGACTAATCCTCATGCAATTTCAAGTAGTATGCAATTTTATTGTTATGCAAAGTGTTGTTTCCATACTTAGTGGTTAGGGTAATGAGCGCGGTTAATTTTATACATTATTAACAGTACATTCTTATGTTGTATAATTCATAGGTGGAGTTGTAATGTGGGTTCATATGTGACTTCCTGTTAAACTTCAGCTCAAATTTGGCTTTAGTGTACAAGCTTCAAATCTGGAAAATGATACGGATTTTACATTTCCTTTTTACCCTCTGCTGTTTGCCTTGTAAGTGACAACTTTAATTTATAGCTATGTATTATGGGATAAAATACTGCATGAATCTTGGTTACATGTGTAGTATTGTATGGTGTTGTACAATACTTTTATTTAAAATACATACTAATAACAATAATAATAATAATAATAATAATAATAATAATAATTATTATTTTAAAATATAATTGGTTATTCTGTCAAGAAATTAATCTGAAAGTATTAAAATGTAGCAAAATATTTTTAACAGCCTAGAATTACAAGTATGGAACAGTACTTTCATAAAAGTGTGTTTGTTTAGTCAACACATTTTTTTAGTCATTTTTTTGTTTTTGTTGTTTAGTCTATTAAATATTTCAACAATGAGCTCTGAAAGTAACTCAGTCCAATGAAAAGGAAGGTGATGAGTCTGACATTGTTTGTTACTTGATGGGCTGGGCATTACAATATATCTAAAGCAAAAACTTTTTTTATTAAGTTTTGAATAGAATAAGGTAGAACCCCTGTCATTTTTTTGTGCCTGTGTATCCTGCAGATACAACAGGATCGATGTGCAATATATTCTTAATAATAGTGCGTGTGGAGCGCTAAAAATTGTCTTCTGTAAACAATGGTCTTCAGAAGAAATAGAGAAAGTAAATCTCTCCAACATCTCAGACAGCAATATAAAAAATTAAAAAAAGGGGGGCTTTAGATACACTGTTTTGATAATTTTACAATGCCCTTATATTACAACATTCCTATAAGTCTAAATGAGATTGTATAGAGGTTATATAATCAGATTGTATTGGTTATGAGCAGCTGTAGTCATTAAACTTAAGTGTTTTAGCACCACTTTTTGAACACATGCAAATTACAAAATTGCAGTTCCAAGAACGTATTCGAAATGCTTTTTTAAATTCTTTCATTTTAAGATTTTATTGTAAGATTTTTAAAAATACTTTTAATTATCTTTGAATAATTCAGACATAATAATCATACAATACATAGGTCTGGCAGAGTATGGAGACAAAATGAATGCAGGGATGTTATGACTAACTGGGATGTCCAATGGTGGTGTAGCAAAATCATAGGGACATTCCTACTGGTCTTTGAGGGTAACTGAGTGGCATTGTTCTGTGTCTGATGGAAAAGCAGATCATCCTGATGTCTGATTGTCCAGGCTGGAATGATTGGAATGATTTTTGCACAGTGAATACAACAACATTTTTAAATATATTCCAGGAACACATTGCTGTTAAGCTTAAAAATAAAATATAATAAATGATTAATAGAATAAAAAATAATACATGATTAACAGAATAAACTATAATTAATCGATTAATATAATAAACTATAGTTAATAAAATAAAATAGAATAGAATAAATCAACTTTCTTTCATAGGATCTCACATTATTTTATACAAAAATATGATATCTATTACAACGGATTCAAAGTATTATTATTTTAATCTATGTTTAATTAAGATCCCTGTTGGATTTTACATTAGGTTGTCTGGGGTTAGAGAGATTTCCATTTTTTTAGTGTCACAGTGACAGTTGTTTCATCAGACAGGAAATAAGGGAAATTTACAACAGGAATATGGACATTCATAATCATGACATTGGCACTTTTAATTATTCTGGCAACTCTAGAAGTTTATTCTAGTTATATATTATGAAACGTTGACAGTTCTTACCTAGTTATGCTTCAAAGTCCTTAGATGATCTCTAATTGCTGATACTGCACAGCAAGGGAGAAGAATGTCTTCAATGATATTGATACAAGAAAAACAATATTGCAGTTCTAATTATCTGGATAACTTCGGAAGTTTCTTTGAGGCATACATAAAGAAACCTTACACCGGATTTACCTGTCCATGTGGACTCTAGAGGGATCTCCACATGGACATTCTTCTGGAATTCTTTCTACCGATAGAATGTTTCTATTGTTATAAGGGGTTAACTTGGAAGGGCAGCTGGTTAATTTGACATGTTTTTAATACAAGGTGGTCTTATGGCTACAAATATGTAGGGGTCCTATAACTAAAAATATTAGCATTTGAAATAAAGATTTTTTTTTGTATCTTCTATTTTTAATTATTTTTGGAGATACCCTATCAGATAGAATGCTTCTATTGTTATAAGGGGTCAACTTGGAACCTTGGTTGGGAATGGCTCTTCTAACCAAAACTAAGTAAATAGGTTTTTCCTTTATATACATGTTAAGGATAAGAACTAAATCCATTGTGCACAGCAAAATGGGGCTCCTTGGCATCATTGACCTGTTTTTTGGTACCAGGGACATTTCAAAGAATGACATTTTACAGGTATAAATCTTCAAAAACCTATAAAAGGTATGCATGTCTTCACTTTTGGTCTGATATAATACAAAGGAAAAGTGCTTAATAAAGAGTAGCAATTTATGATTATCACATCTGTATTACTGATACATTGTTGCTTTTTTTAAAATACACACCTACATAAAAAATACTCAGATACATGGACGACATACAAAGTGTTATCTTTTTCCCAGCAGTCTCTCTTACTGACGATGTTATCCAAACACCAAAGTTACTTGTGGCTCGCTCTCTGGACAATATATCGCTGACATGTGAGCATAGGGACACCAGCAAATATACAAAGCTTTGGTACAGACAGAAGATGGGGAAAGAGCTTGTGCTCATGGGATTTACAAATTACCAGGAAAAAGCTAAAATGGAGAAAGACTTTGAAGATAAAGGATTTACTATTTTTCCTGAAAAAATTGAGAAAAGCATTCTGATCATCGACAAAGTCACTGAGCAAGACAACGCACTCTATTACTGCGCTAGTAGTATCCACAGCGTGAGAAGATTAGCTGGAGAGTGTTCAGAACCAAAGTATACCCCTTTGATAAATTGTTACATATAAACATGACACAGGAAACCTTAGTGGGAACTTATTAAAGGAGGTGCAACGTCTACATTTTACAAAAGACAGCTGCTTGGATACTCATCAAATGGTTTAGTGGTTAGCAATTCTACCCTGCAGCACTGGGTTTTTTGGATCAAATCCCAGCCAGGACCCTCTGCATGCAGTTGTCATGTTCTCCTTGTGCTTGCATGGGTTTCCTCTGGTTTCTTCCAACACTACAAAGGCATGCTGATAGGGTTATTGGCCCTAGTATGTGTCTGCATGTATGTATGCATGTGAGATAGGGACCTTAGATGGTAAGCTCCTTGAGAGGAGGGACTGATGTTACATAATTGATAAGGCTGAATAAAGACACCAGTCCATTCATGAAAGCAGAGTATGTAAAATGTTATTGCCATCACTATAAAAATGCCTACAATACATTTAAACAATGACCATTGTTTATGATACACCATGCTTTAGCAATCTTAATTCCGCTCAGTTTGGAGTTACAACTACTTTAACATACACATAAGTGTGAGTAGAACCTTATGCTGACCATACACCAAGCAGTCTGGTTGTCTAATCTCATTTAGATTCACTAAATCTACACTATATTACCAAAAGCATTGGGACACCTGCCTTTACACATACTTGAACTTTAACCACTTCAGGAGGATTTACCCCCTTCCTGACCAAAGCACTTTTTGCGATACGGCACTTCGTTGCTTTAACTGAAAATTGCGCGGTCGTGTGAGGTTGTACCCAAACAAAATTGACATCCTTTTTTCCCCACAAATAGAGCTTTCTCTTGGTGGTATTTGATCACCTCTGCGGTTTTTATTTTTTTCACTATAAACAAAAAAAGAGCGACAATTTTGAAAACAGAACCATTTTTTTAAATCTTTTTGCTATAATAAATATCCAAAAAAAAAAATAAAAAAATGATTCATCAGTTTAGGCCGATATGTATTCTTCTACATATTTTTGGTGAAAAAAAATTGCAGTCGGCGTATATTGATTGTGTTGCGCAAAAGTTATCGCATCCACAAACTATGGGAATTGATTTATGCCATTTTCGTTATTTATTATTTTTTTTTACTAGTAATGACGGCGATCTGTGAATTTTAGCATGCCTACAATATTTCTGACATTTCTGACACTTTTTTGGGACCACTGACAGTTATACAGCGATCAGATCTAAAAATAGCCACTGATTACTGTATAAATGTCACTGGCAGTGAAGGGGTTAACACTAGGGGGCGATCAAGGCATTAACTGTGTTCCCTCACTGTGTTCTAACTGTAGGGACATAACGGATCTCACTGATCCCGATGACATAGTTCAGTAGATCTGTCATGTCCCCCCTCACAGAACGGGGAACCGCCGTGTTTTCATTGGCGATTCCCCATTCTTCCTCTCTATTAGGAGATCGTGGGTCACTGGCAGACATCTAGTCCGTTTGAACCGCGCAGCATGAAGCGGGCGCGAGAGGGTGCTGGCGGTGGCTGTGAGTACGCACGGGGAGCGTGCAAAGGGGCGGACATCCATGAATGTCTCCCTGGCGATTTAGGTCTGCGCTGTAGCCATCTTTCGGCTATAGCACGGATCTGTAGTGGTTAATGGCCTCCCAGTCTTAGTCTGTAGGGTTCAATATTGAGTAGGCGGAGTCATTGCGTCATCACGCACCCACGATCCCCGGGCTGAGAGGGTGGTAGAACGCCAGCTGCGGGCTTCCCTGGAGTCTGACTTCCCCAACTATCAGTAAGAAAGTGTATACTATTTGCTGTGACACTTTGCACTTTATATTTACTTGGATCTCTGTACACTTTCATGTACCGGACCCCGGAGTGGGATACGAGCCCGCACACAGTGGACCCCTGGGTAGGGGCCGGCATTATATGAAGGAGATTCAATAGAAGCCGTTCCTTCAGCTCCATCTGGTTGCCGTTTTTGGGAACACCAGTCTAGACTCTTTTCACCTTCAGTTTATGGCTTATTGATCATTTACACACTTTTGCCTTTACTGGATCACTATTATCTGGATTACACGGAGTGAGAATTCTGTACAGCATTTTTGTTTCATTTATGGGATGATTTTTCATATGGTATTGTGGAGAATAATTTGAAGATTGCACTTGCACTTTTTATTGCACCTTGTGTATGTGGTTTCTTAGCACCTATGCATTGGATTTTTTCCATTTGTAATTTTTATTTTCATTTCTATTTTTATATTTATTTTATAATTATTTTGGCACTTTATACTTGTGATTTAAGAACTCTGTATATGATGACATCCACTGATCATATTGCACACTGCACCTTCACTATATTATTTGATTGGTGACATTTATTGATCATCTTTGCACATTGCACTTTATAACACATTTTATAAACACATTTTACTAACTCACAATTTTTGCTCACCCCCTACCCCAAACCCATTCCCTGGCAGCACCATACCCACTAGTATTTTTTTTATTTTCCAAACATTCCCATAGACACAATCCTAAACCTTGTGGACAGCCTTCCCAGAAGAGTTGAAGCTGTTATAGCTGCAAAGGGTGGTCCAGCTCAATATTGAACTCTAGGGACTAAGACTGAGATGCCATTGAGGTTCATGTCTATGTAAGGGCAGGTGTCCCAATACTTTTGGTAATATAGTGTATGTTGTATGGGAACAAACCTAAACTATCCATTCAAGCTGTATCAAATTTGGTAGAACCTTGTGATGATGATGTATCTAAAGAAGATTGTAAAATCAGATTATATAGTTTATGGTCAGCTTAAGTCCAATGTTATTGTAGGCTCCTCGTTACTTTAATTGTCATAATTATTGAACATAGGCCAAAAGAACATGTCTTTCCCCATATTGCTGGGTTTTCTAAATCCTAGCTAGTAGCTACACTTCCATCATGGTGGAAGAATTCTCATATCTTTTATGCAAAGTCCGAATCTGAACCTTTACACACGTCATAGTTAGATATAACTAAAAAAATCTGCGATCCAATTGACACCTGAAGGAAGTTTTGAAAAAATATCAACTTATTTGGAGGTTGAAAGTGCTCCATGTCCATCAGGCATACATTGCCAGTTGACCCAACGATGTCTACATGTGTGAGGACAATTGGTTCCTTTCATTTATAAAACTTTGTTGCAAAAATTCTAATTCTTTTGACATATAACAGCGACTGTCGCTTAAAGAAAATGCTGAATTGAGCTTTTATTCATTTGTTTACATTTTCTGCAAGTGGTCTTACAACCACTAGAGGGCATTATTTACAAATGAAGCCTTTACCTATTAGTAAGTTTGATGATAAAATAACTTTTCACCTATTTCATCCTTTGTTGTATCCCAGTGCTGCTGATCTCCTTCAGCCTCTTTCAGACACTTCCTGTCTAAATGCACTTGCTTCCCTTTGGATGCACTACTCCGCCCCGGACTCTCTGAAAACTCTGACCACCACTTAATACCTGGGGGAGATTTTATGCTCACTAAACAGTCAATCTTACACAAATACTTCCCTGCCATGGTCGCTAGGCCACGACCCGTCTTCCCCAGTGATGTTACAACTCTTAGGTCCTATTCCGTTTCTCCACCATGCAGCCTACTTACCATACTTTTGTATCTTTATGGTCAATCCTTATGAAATCCAGCTATCTCCCATGTTTTTCTTTTTTCTTAATGTCTATATCTTTGATGTACTCAATTATTGGACTATAGGCATGGGCCCCTCCCATCACATAGTCATTCAGCACTCTTATATGCCCCCCTATGGGTGTCCTGGCACCTCTCAGGATGTATTTGACTATTATTGTCACTTAACCACTTCCTTACTGGGCACTTAAACCCCGCTCCTGCCCAGACCAATTTTCAGGTTTCAGCGCTGTCGCATTTTGAATGACAATTGCGCGGTCGTGCGGCGTTGTACCCAAATAAAATTGATGTCCTTTTTTCCCCACAAATAGAGCTTTCTTTTGGTGGTACTTGATCACCTCTGCGTTTTTTATTTTTTGCGCTATAAACAAAACCAAGAGCGACAATTTTGAAAAAAGAACAATATTTTTTACTTTTTGCTCTAATAAATATCCCAAAATAAAAAAAAAATTATTCATTGGGTTTGGCCGATTTATATTCTACATATTTTTGGTAAAAAAAATCGCAATCGGCGTTTATTGATTTGTTTGCGCAAAAGTTATCGCGTCTACAAACTATTTTTTTTACTAGTAATGGCGGCAATCTGCGATTTTTAGCGGTACTGCGATATTGAGGCGGACATGTCGGTCATTTTTGACACTTTTTTGGGACCAATGACATTTATTCAGCAATCAGAAATTTAAATGTCCACTGATTACTGTATAAATGTCATTGGCAGTGAAGGGGTTAACCTGCAGGGGGCAGTGAAGGGGTTAACAATGTTCCCTGGGTGTGTTCTAACTGTGGGGGGGGGATGGGCTGGTCGGGACATAACAGATCTAACTGATCCCAGTGACAGGGATCAGTAGATCTGCTTGTCCCCCTGTAACAGAACGGGGAACCGCCGTGTTTACATCGGCGGTTCCCCGTTCTACAGCTCTGTAAGGCGATCGCTGGTCAGGAGCGGACATCGAGTCCGCCTGACACGCGGGCATGCCCACGCAGCGTGCGGCGGCCACGCGCGCGCGCCGCCACCGCCCAGAGCGCGCAGGGGGCGTGTGAAGGGGCGGACGTCCATGGACGTCCACCCGGATTTTCAGATCCGCGCTGTAGACGTCTTTTGTCTATAGCGCGGATCTGGACAGGTTAATATCTTCATACCTGTATCAATATGTCTTCACATCATGCTGTTGTTTTAATGAAAAATTGTAATAAAGATACATTCAACTAAATGCACTTACTTAACCACTTCAGCTCCAGAAGGTTTAGCCCCCTTCATGACCAGGCCATTTTTTGTGATACGGCACTGTGTTACTTTAACTGACAATTGTGCGGTCGTGTGACGCTGTACCCAAATAAAATGTATGTCCTTTTTTTCCCACAAATAGAGATTTCTTTTGGTGGTATTTGATCAACTCTGTGTTTTTTATTTTTTGCGCTATAAACAATAAAAGAGTGACAATTTTGAAAAAAAAAAATATTTTTTACTTTCTGCTATAAAACATTCCCAATAAAAAAAATGTAAAAAAATTTAAAAAATCTATTTTCTTCTTCAATTTAGGCCAATATGTATTCTGCTACATATTATTGGTAAAAAAAATCCCAATAAGTGTATATTGATTGGTTTGCACAAAGGTTACAGCGTCTACAAACTATGGGATATATATTTTTTCTTTTACTAGTAATGGTGGAGATCCGCGACTTATAGTGGAACTGCGATATTGCGGTGGACAAATTGGACTTTTGCAAATATGCACTGTTACTGTACAGGGAAGGGGTTGACATCAGGGTCGATCACAGTGTTAAATGTGCTCCCTGGGCATAATTACTAACTGTGGGGGAGGTGCTTTGACTGGGAGAATGTAAAGATCCGTGTTCCTGCTTAGCAGGAACACAGGATCAGCAGATTCGCTCCTCACAGAATGGCGGTCTGCCTTGTTTACCTGCCTTGTTTGCCTTGATTGGTTCCCGCGGCCCAGACCCGGAAGTGTCAGATCACATACTAGGTACATGATCTGGCACAGAGTGGCTGCCCTGCTACAGTATATTTGAGTGGGGCGATTGCTAAGAGGTTAAAGTGATATTAAAGTCTTGGTTTTTTTTGTTTAAAAATAGCAAACATGTTATACTTACCAGCTCTGTGTAATGATTTGGCACAGAGCAGCCCAGATCCTCCTCTTCTTGGTATGGGGGCACCTGACCCAAGCCGCTGCCCTGTGTGTCCATTCAGACACAGAGCTTCGGTCTGGTCCCCGCCCCCCTTTCCTCATTGGCTCACTGACTTTGTACCCAAACAAAATTTGTGTCCTTTTTTCCCCACAAATAGAGCTTTCTTTTGGGGGTATTCGATCCCCTCTGCGTCATTTCTGATTGCCGCTATAAACAAAAAAAGAGCGACAATGTTGCAAAAAAAACTGTTTTTCTTACTTTTTGCTAAAATACAAATCCAAAAGAAATATAAAAAAAACATTTTTTTTCATTGGTTTTGGCCGATATTCTTCCTCATATTTTTGGTAAAAAAAATCGCAATCGGTGTTTATTGATTGGTTTGCGCAAAAGTTACCGCATTTACGGATGATAAGAATTCATTTCTGGGTTTTTGTTTTTTTTAATCAGTAATGGCGGCGATCTGCAATTTTTAGCAGTACAGCAATATTGCAGCGGACATGTCGGACCATTTTGACACTTTTTTGGGACCATTGGCATTTATACAGTGATCAGTGCTATAAAAATGCACTGATTACTGTGTAAATGCCATTGGCAGTAAAGGGGTTAACCGGAAGGTTGGAGATCTAGGGGTTAACTGTGTTCCCTAGGTGTGTTCTAACTGTGAGGGGGCTGGGCTACCTTGGGCATAAGAGATCTAACTGATCCCAGTGACAGAGATCAGTAGATCTTCTATGCCGCACTGACAGAACGGGGAATCACTGTGGTTACATCGGCGGTTCCCCACTCTTTGGCTCTGGCAGCTCATCGCGGCTCGCCGGCGGACATTGGGTCCGCCCAAGCCGCGGGCACACTCCTCTGGAGTACGGCGCTTTCGTGGGACACATCCACACTGCCACCGTAAATATATGGTAGGCAGTGTGGAAGTGGTTAAAAAAGAGTGCTAAGTTTAAAAGCAGAATTTTTTTATGTAAGCCTTTAATTCTGAAAAAAAATATTTTTTTTATTAACCACTTCAATACGGGGCAATTTTACCTCCTTCCTGCCTAGGCCAATTTTCAGCTTTCAGCGCTGTCACACTTTGAATGACAATAGTGCGGTCATGCAACACTGTACCCATATGAAATTTTTATAATTTTTTTTGAGACAGATAGAGCTGTCTTTTAATGGTATATAATCACCAATGGGTTTTTTTTTTGTTAATGAAAAAGACCAAAAATGTTGAAATTTTTTTTTCCTAAGTCTCTGTTATAACATTTTGCAAATAAGTATTTCTTCTCCTCCTGCTGGATCATTGTCAGAATTGTGATTTACTGGCTCTCCTCACGCTGTGACAGTGCATGAGGAAAGGAATGCCGATAACCGGCAAGTTTATCTACATGTGATCAGCTGTGGTCAGACAAGGTAGAAGGCCGCTGTAATTCACCCTTTACCGTAATCTGTGATCAGCTGTATCCGAAGGACACAGCCATTACAGAGCATGCCGGATGCGCGCCCCAGGGGGTGCGTAGGGGGCGTGGTTCTGGGAGGACCTCCATGGACCCCCTCCCAGAATGAGAGAGCCGTGCTGTAACCACCTTTCAGCTATAGCGCGGTCATGACATGGTTAAGCAGTGTGCCAAATAAAAGACTTATATGTTCTTAAACAATATAACAAATTATTTAGGTGGGCTAAATAGTTATAGAGTTATAATTAAGTTAACCAATGCTGATGCCGCTAAAGTTGACTGGGCATCTAGATATCAAAAACCTGGGTTCACAAAAGCTACAGATTTAAAAAGCTAAAAAAATCAGTTTTTACAATGGCATTAACATGTTAAAGATTATATGAGAATTTAGTAGTTAAATTTACAGCTACATCAACTTTAATGGCAGCAGAGCTCAGTGTTTGACAGGAGTGGGAAGCCATATATAAAATCATAATTTTAGAAATGCTACTGAATAAAATTCACCGTTCCAAACGCAATGTGTGGAGGTTTGCTTTGAAATCACTTTTGGAATCAAGTTAACTGTATTTACTTTTTTTTTTTTTTTTTTGCAAATGCCCAATGCTGGCTAATACAGCTTGAAAAACAAAAGAATTTGGATTCTTCAAATGCTGTGTATTGTTATATCATGCAATCTTACTAGTTTGAAGTGCTGTTCTTGAAATCCCACATAGCTTTGAGAACTTTGATGAAGTTCAGGAACAGAAATGTATCTTCGACATACTTTCCTTCTCAACCATCTACAGACAGTTCTACATAGATAGATTTTTTTCATTTTTTCTTTCTAATGACCAGCATTTTATTTGTTGCTACAATGTATGCATACATTGCTTTGTGTGTATGCATGTATGTATGTATGTATACTGTATACTGTTCAATAAGTGCAGACACTTCCTACTTTAGCTGCTTTTAATAAGATAATCTTTTTTTTTACGACATATTATTAGTATTCTATTTTTGAATAATTCATTAAAAATCTTGTACCTTGATGCCTTTTTCTTGTGTGTCTCATAATATATATATATAAAGTATTGGGGCGCCTGCCTTTACACGCACATGAACTTTAATGGCATCCCAGTCTTAGTCCATAGGGTTCAATATTGAGTTGGCCCACCCTTTGCAGCTATAACAGCTTCAACTCTTCTGGGAAGGCTGTCCACAAGGTTTAGGAGTGTCTATGGGAATGTTTGACCATTCTTCCAGAAGCGCATTTGTGAGGTCAGACACTGATGTTGGACGAGAAGACTTGGCTCACAGTCTCCACTCTAATTCATCCCAAAGGTGTTCTATCAGGTTGAGGTTTGGTGCAGGCCAGTCAAGTTCCTCCACCCCAAACTCACTCATCCATGTCTTTATGAGCCTTGCTTTGTGCAGTGGTGCGCAGTCATGTTGGAACAGGAAGGGGCCACCCCCAAACTGTTCCCACAAGGTTGGGAGCATGAAATTGTTCAAAATGTCTTGGTATGCTCACACCTTAACTAAAGGACCAAGTCCAACTCATGAAAAACAACCCCACACCATAATCCCCCACCAAATGTTTTGGACCAGTGCACAAAGCAAGGCCCATAAAGACATGGATGAGTGAGTTTGGGGTGGAGGAACATGGCTGGCATGCACAGAGTCCTGACATCAACCCGACAGAACACCTTTGGGATGAATTAAAGTGGAGACTGCGAGCCAGGCCTTCTCGTCCAACATCAGTGCCTGACCTCACAAATGCTCTTCTGGAAGAATGGTCAAACATTCCCATAGACACTCCTAAACCTTGTGGACAGCCTTACCAGAAGAGTTGCAGTTATAGCTGCAAAGGGTGGGCCAATTCAATACTGAACTCTATGGACTAAGACTGGGATGTCATTAAAGTTCATGTGTGTGTAAAGACAGGCGTCCTAACATTACCTTTGGTAATATAATGTATGTATGTTTGTATGTATGCATACTGTTCAATAAGTGCGGACACTTCTTACTTTATATGCTTTTAATAAGATAATCTTTTTGTAACCGCTTCACCCCCAGCGCTGTAAATAGGCGGTGGCTACTTTGAGTGGATGGTACTGGGATATAGCCTGCAGCCTGCAAATTTTTTTTAAAGGAACAGTGTTAAAAATAAATAAAAAAAAAAAAATTAGTGCGCCACCGTCCCCACAAGCTCGCGCAGCAAAGAAAACGCATACGTAAGTCGCGCCCACATTGAACACGGTGTTCAAACCACACATGTGAGATATCGCCGTGATCGCCAGAGTGCGAGCAATAATTCTAGCAATGGACCTCCTCTGCACCTCTAACCTGGTAACCGTTAACATTTTTTAAAGTGTCGCCTATGGAGATTTTTAAGTACCGGAATTTGTCGCCATTCCGCGAGTGTGCACAATTTTCAACCGTAACATGTATGGTATCTATTTACTCGGCGTAACATCCTCTTTCACAATATACAAAAAAATTGGGCTAACTTTACTGTTGTCTTATTTTTTTAACTCAAAAAAGTGATTTTTTTTCCAAAAAAAATTGCGTTTGAAAGACCACTGCACAAATACCGTGTGACAAAAAGTATTGCAACGATCGCCATTTTATTCTCTAGGGTGTTTGAAAAAAATATATAATGTTTGGGGGTTCTAAGTAATTTTCTAGCAAAAAACACTGTTTTTAACTTGTAACCAACAAATGTAAAAAAAGGCCCCGGTTGGTAAGTGGTTAAGATATTATTCGTTTTTTATTTTTGAATAATTCATTAAAAATGTTGTACTTTGATACCTTAAGCTTTTTCTTATGTGTCTCATATTCATTTAACTATATATATATATATATATATATTATAAGTCAGGGTATCTTCCAGTTATTTGTAATGTTTGTGTTAATCTTTATTACAACACAACTATAGCTAACTAAGCTCTATCTCTTTTTCAAGCAATACAAACCTGACAGTGGTTTTAATCCTCCACAATTTCATCCAAAAAATTGGAACAAAATATTTTGGCTTTCGACAAATATTTAGCCAAGTTAAAAAAAATACCTACACTTACTTTTTTTTTTTTTACTCTGATGATGATTGTGCATTGTGAGACTTTCAGTGGCAGAGGATTGTCATAAAATGTAATCTCTAGAGAAGTCAATGTGGCCATTTTTAGCATCTGACTGTGGTCATCTCCATTCAGCTTCGGAGAATTGTGGTCAGGCTTCTCTATAGGTCATCCTGCAGCAACCTGTGGGAAGAGAGCCTGGAAGCTCACATATTAAACATACACTGATGGTGTACCCAATGTTCCATTTTTTCCCAGCAGTGTCTCTTGCTGCTGATGTCATCCAGACACCCGATTTCCATGTGGCTCGCTCTATGGAAAATATATCTATGACCTGTAAACATGACAACTCTGGATATTCCACCAAGCTGTGGTATCGGCAGGTTAATGGCAAGGAGCTTGTTCTTATTGGCTACACGATCAACACCGCAAAGGCAACAATGGAGAAAGGATTTGATGATGGAAGGATAAGCATCCATCCCGAGAAAATTGAGAAAAGCATCATGACCATCAGTAAACTCTCCCCCCAGGACAGTGCTGTGTATTACTGTGCCAGCAGTACACAGTGAGGGAGGCTGACAGACAGGGTGTGCAGAACTAGGATTGGAACAGGTGGCAGACAACACAGTGCTGCAGGAGATTAGATAGCTTATTAATACACGTTTTTATAATTTGAGCCAGTCAATGATCCAGCCACCCAGAATCCTCCTCCTCATATAATGTAAATGTTAGGTGGAGTATCCCTTTAAAGAGTTGGTTGTTTTTAGACATGTGCAATTCGTTTCCTTACCAATCAAAAACCGGACAAAATTTTTGTTATTCAGAGATGTAGAGGTAACTAAACCTGCGTACCACAATAGTAAAGAATTTCATAGAATCCAAAATAAATTATAATGAAACAATAAAATGAATTTGTGTCATTTGGATCCACAAAATGTAACACCATAATGAATGATCCAAATGGATTTGCATCCATTTCATTTTTATGTTGCATTAACATTTTTCATTATAAAAAATGCACTACATATGTAATGGAAACATTTTGCAATAAAAACAGTAAGATATAAAATTGAAATAAGATGATTCCTACTTATTGTGTTTGGGTTAGTTGGAAGTCGATCCATCAGCATATCAGAATCGTAACATATTGACTGAATCCACAATTAATTTAGTTCCATTCGTTATGTTTTGCTTTGAAGATTCTGATGGATCCACCTCCACCCATCCCAAACAGAGTGCATATGTAATCTTCAGAAAAAAAAAAAATTAGTTAAAACAAATATAGCCAATCTTCTGAAGCAGCTCCTGAAAAATATGAATCAATTCAAAGCAACAAATATACAGAACGAATCAAAATATACTAAATGGATTTAGAAAATGAATCATTCTATAGTAACGAATATGATGAAACAAAATACAATTTTCCATCATGCACATCGTTAGTTGTTTTTATAAACTTTCCTAACATCCCTCCCTCCTTCTCTCATTTTTCCACCTCTTTTCCTTACTCTGTCTCTGACCCCTCTTTATCTATTTTTTTTTTTATTTTTCTACTTTCCTATTGCTTTAGCCAATCCCCTTCTACGTCGCTTTGTCTCCCTTCTTATTTTTTTTTCTAGCACTCTCTCTACCTCTCTCAGTTCCTCACTCTCTTCATACCCCTTTCCTTATCTTCATACCCTCTGCCCTCTTCTCTCTTTCATGTCCATCTCATGCTTCTAAGCAAGACATATAAACAACGAAACTTAACTAAGTATAAA
>BLSH010406180.1:45381-63876 GCA_018402905.1 Glandirana rugosa
CACTGTCTCCGATAACTTTTCCGTCATGTCTTCCCCGACCTCGTCGAGGTGTCCCTGTAAGTCGTTGTACGACGGTCCGACCTCGTGCGCATGTTGCTGAATGTCCCTGTGGAGCTGCTCCAGCCCCTTCTGTACTGCCTTTTCAATAGCCTCTGTCACCATAGGAGTGAGGAGGGTGATCACTGCCTGGGCGATCCCAGCAGGAGAGGCAGGGTCGAGTGGGGGGTCAGGGGGGGGTCCTGGGAGCATGTTCTGGTGTGGCAGGCTTTGTGGTGGAAGCGTTGGGCCTTGTTGAGAAGCCGCTGGAGCTGTGTGTGGCGATGGAGCGGCCGCCATATTGGCTGCAGCGTGTGTGCTGTCTCCCTCAGGCTGAAGTGGGAGCGGAGCTGTGCGGGCTGTCTGCCGCTCTACAAAGCGGTCCATGACCCGGGTCTTGTGTTCCCCTGTGTGTGGGGGGGTGCAGGCAGGGGGATACCTCGGTGGATGCAGGCTTTATAAGCTGATTTCTGGAGGAACCGGCGGGAGCTCTTCACCGCTACCTCCTATCCATGCGGGCGCCGGAACCGGAAGTCCTCAACCAATCTTTGTTAGAGATCCAAATCCTTAAACCGTGAACCCACTGGGTAAAAATCTGATCTAAGACCAAAGGAAACAGAACCTGTTTTCAGAGTAGTGTCTCTGGGGCTCAGATCTGATTCGGATGCCAAATCTGTGAGATCAATTAAGGCACATGCTTCAACGAACGGTTGCATAGATATAGAAGACTCACCCTTATCCATCTTAATCGGATCCCCAGAGACAGAGTCCTTTACTGCATCCTGAAAATAGTGCTTCCTTAAAGTCAAAGTTCTGGAAAATGTATTAACATCCAAGATAATGGAAAATAAATCAAAATGGTTAACGGGACTGAAATTCAGTTTGTGTTGCTGTTCAGCATACCAGAATTCCAACACATCTGAGTATGCTGATTAAATCAGCCACACAATCAACGAATGCTTGACCGATTATCCAATTAATGCCGGAAATTCACATCTGAGGCTTTTATTCATATATATATATATATGGGTTTATCAGTCTTTGCATTCAGGCTATGATTAAGCACCTACATACTTTGGTGTGAAACGCGTAAGCCAGCTTGTACTACATCTATTGATTCTGGAATACTGTTTATGGATCTTGGATTTTATGTCGGTTCAATAAAGGTTTCTTTCAAGGAGTGCAGCCGTCCAGCGCTTGTTTCCATTGTCTTCAGGTTTGCAGAGCTGCACCCTTTCTTCTGATACTGGGGATTGGAGCAGAGGCTTCACAGCCTAGAGCGGTGCAATTTCTCTTCTTATGGATTAAAGTTCATGTGCGTGTAAAGGCAGGTGTCCCAATACTTTTAATATAGTGT
The DNA here is from genome assembly GCA_018402905.1 of Glandirana rugosa. Lineage (NCBI taxonomy): Eukaryota > Metazoa > Chordata > Amphibia > Anura > Ranidae > Glandirana > Glandirana rugosa. The sequence continues at coordinate 46,775 of BLSH010406180.1, forward strand.
ATATATGCAAATCCTGTTTGACGCAGATCAAATGAAGGTCAGAAGGAGATACAGATCCAGGTCATCTGTAAATGGATTTGATTTTGATCATCTCAGAAACATCTTCAACTGATATCAATCTAATTACATCAACACAAGTATACAGCCTATTGACACAACCTCAGTTGTTGTGACTTACCTTTGCTGGCAAGGGCTTCCATTCTGTATTGTGTTAGCCCAGCTGCCAAGGCTGTCACCCACTTCTCATGCACCACCTGTCACCACTAGTTACAATGCATCAAAGTGCTGGTTTTGTCTTTGTGTTGGGAGTGCATTGGGCAATGCTGCCCAACACAACCCAACTGGGCTGGTGTGAATAGGCCCTTAAACTGAAGCTGTGCAGATACATTGGTATTGCCATCCAAAAGTAGAAAACAAATATTTTTTTCTTAATGCTGTGTCTTGCCAAAGCTGGGAGGGGAGCTCACTATCTGACCCCCCTCACCCCACCCCCAGGCAGCAGCGCAGCTTGGAGGCTGCAGCAGTAAGTACTGTAAGTAAAGCTAAATATGCTGGAAATGTCCATCTTTCAAAAGCAAGCCTACACAATTTTATTCAATAAAAAACAAAAATTGTAAATTCTTGACAAAGACCAAACATGCCTGGTTCTCTTTAAAAGAGAAGTTTGGTATTTTTTCGGCCCTTTGAGAGGTTTATGATGCCGGGAGCAGCATCGGCTGGAGTATAAGGGGCACTTGGGCGCCGCCTTCCCACTGGCTAAAAAGAAAACAACAAAAAAAAGTCAGCCTGGCCCCTACAGGAGGCGCCAGTGCATTGACTTTTTTTTTTTTTTTTCGGCTCCTTGGCTGTCACCTGACAGCCAAGTAGTGAGCCTATTGGTCAACCATAAAAGACTATGTGTGTGTGTGCTGAACAGGTGCACACACATAGTCTGATTGGCTGCTCTGAGTCTGCGGCTCAGTGTGCTTGGATGCGGTGTGTGAGAGAGATCCTGACCGGTGACTGAAGAGCTGATGGGAACAGCCGCTCTCCGCGTGCCGATCTCTGCAAACTGACAGCACGCTTGTCCACATGCCAAACTCTGCAACACTCCTGCCTGCCTATTGGATGGGGTAAGTGTGGGACTTGTCTCGACTTCGGGGAGGGGGGGTCTATGCAATGTACCCACCTGTGATACTGCCTGCAAAGTGCCCCCACCTGTAATACTGCCTGCAAAGTGCCCCCACCTGTGATATTGGCTGCAAAGTGCCACAACCTGTGATACTGTCTGCAAAGTGTCCCCACCTGTGGTATTGGCTGCATTTTACCCTCACCTGTGATACTGGCTGCAAAGTGCCCCTATCTGTGATACTGGCTGCAAAGTGCCCCCAACTGTGATAATGACTGCAAAGTGCCCCCCCCTGTGACACTGTCTGCAAAGTGCCCCCACCTGTGATATTGGCTGCGATGTGCCCCCACCTGTGATATTGGCTGCAAAGTGCCCCCACCTGTGATATTGGCTGCAAAGTGCCCCCACCGGTGGTATTGGCTGCAAAGTGCTCCCACCTGTGATACTGGCTGCAATGTACCCCACCTGTGTTATGGGCTGCAAGTTACCCCCACCTGTGATATTGGCTGCAACTTACCTCCACCTGTGATACTGGCTGCAAAGTGCCCCCACCTGTGATACTGGCTGTAAAGTGCCCCAACCTGTGATACTGGCCGCAAAGTACCCCCACCTGTGTTATTGGCTGCAATTTACCCCCACCTGTGATACTGGCTGCAAAGTGCCCCCACCTGTGTTATTGACTGTAATTTATCCAACCTGTGATATTGGCTGCAATTTACCCCCACCTGTGATATTGGCTGCAATTTACCCCCACCTGTGATATTGGTTGCAATGTGCCCCCACATGTGATATTGGCTGCAATTTGCCCCCACCTGTGATATTGGCTGCAATTTACCCCACCTGTGATACTGGCTGCTATATGCCCCACCTGTGATGCTGAGCTGTATTCTGTGTCCTGTGATGCTGAGCTGTACACTGTGTCCTGTGATACTGAGCTGTATACTGTGTCCTGTGATGCTAAGCTGTGTACTGTGTCCTGTGATGCTGAGCTGTATACTGTATCCTGTGATGCTAGGCTGTATACTGTGGCCTGTGATGCTGAGCTGTATACTGTGTCCTGTGATGCTAAGCTGTATTCTGTGTCCTGTGATGCTGGGGCTGTAAACTGTGTCCTGTGATGATGAGCTGTATACTGTGCCCTGTGATGCTGGGGCTGTAATCTGTGTTCTGTTATGCTGAGCTGTATACTGTGTCCTGAGATGCTAAGCTGTATACTGTGGCCTGTGATGTTGGGGCTGTATGCTGTGTCCTGTGATGCTGAGCTGTATACTGTGTCCTGTGATACTGAGCTGTATACTGTGTTCTGTGATGCTGAGCTGTATACTGTGTCCTGTGATGCTGAGCTGTATACTGTGTCCTGTGATGCTGAGCTGTGTACTCCTGACACAATATGTGGAATATAGGGGACGGAGTGGGTGGATTCTATAAGGGGTGGGGCTTATTAGAAGTAGGAGAGGTCAAAAAGGAAGGGCGGGGCCTGGCACCCCCCCATCCTAAAACCTCACCAGCCGCCTCTGGCCGGGAGGTGGGGCACAGCTTAAGAGCATGTGACCGCTGTGATTGGCTGTCACGTGGTCCAAAAACTCCTGAACGCAATGAGCGATCGGGAGCTTTCGGTTAGTAGACGATAACTGCTGGGTGTGCACTCTCAGCACAAGTGCATAGACAGCAATTAATGCAAATATGTGGCCCCTCGGCACTAAGGACTAGGCGCCTTGAGGCCACATATTTGCGTAAGGTTGGCGCCAAGGGATTAAGAATCATCATTACCTGGGAAGATGCTGTATCTGTCCCCCACCGGCTCTAAGACTGAGAACTGAGCAATCAAACACTGCTGATCACTCAGTTCTTAGTGCTCCATGCCAAGCAGAGAGCTGGTGACTGTTTGTCACTGCTTTTTCCCCATCAAATATAGTATGGGTGGACCGTGTTTTGGTCCTAGGCTGCTACTTCACCAATATCGACAAACGGAGCACTTGCCAGACGGTAAGTACTTGGATGTGTATGAAGGCATGTCTGGTACAAAAGTGCGGCAGTGGTCCATTGTTTTTGTCTGGTTGGGATTTCCTAGCTGGGTGTTTGATTTCTCTCACCTGCTTCTCGGAGAAGCTTCTAGAATATAGGGCAGGGAGAGTCAAATGTCCAGTATGAATACTCATCGTGTCCCAGTCAATACCTGCAAGGTGGCTGGGGAGGTGATAAATATTTGGAAAGCTTTCCAGAGTAGTCTTTCCTCTCCAGGGAGGGTTCCGGTTTTCCTGGGGCTACTGTCCATGGGAGATAGTTTCTGAGACAAAAAATTGCAGTCTGAGCCTCAGCAGTCCTGGTCTGGAGCAGGATCTTTTGTCTCACTCACTGAGAACCTGGGTGGCAGACAGCGCCTGGGACATTGTGTGTAAAAATCTTGCTGTGGACTCTTGGGTGTGCAAATGCTAGAAGGTACTGTAACTAAGTGCCAGAGAATGCTATATGGACTGGGGCTGCTGTTATAGAGGCCTAGATATACTGGTCATTCCATGTTAGCTCCAGAAAATGAGAAAAAATTAGTGAGTAACTGCCAGACTGTTATTTGTATCACCGTTCGAAGACCTTGTACCCTGAACTCCTCTCCTGTTACTCAACAATAAATTCTAAAAAGTCATCCCCTAGACTGAGCTTGTATTGTCGCTATGCATGGAACTGTACTAGTGGCTGGCAGCCTTTGTACTAGCGAGGGGGTCTGGGTATATTCTCAGCAGCCCCTCTGGGGGTGAGCTCTGCAAACATTTGTGAGGTCATGTAGTGATGTTGGATAAGAAGATCTGTCTCAAAAACAAACGTTTTCAGTAGGGTTGAGGTTAGGCCCCTATGAAGGCCACTTGAGTTGCTTTACACCAAACACATCAACTTGAAGCTGGCTTTGTGCATAAAGGAACAGTCCTGCTGGAAGAGAAGATGATCTTCCCCAACTGTTACATCAAGCTTAAAGGAGCACGAATTTCTACCATGTCGTCGTATTCTGTAACATTAACTGCGCCTTCCACTGGAACCATCTGAACTCCATAAATTGAAAGCAGACCTGTGACTAAACAAAACAATATGGGGACTCCAGCTCTGGTGCCATAAAGTATTAATGTTCAGTATGTTAGTTTTTTCTCATTGGATGTCAAGAGCATATAGAGGAGCATATACATACCAGTGGTGGCTGGTGTTTTTTTTTTTTTCACTATTGTCACACAACTGGGTGGGCTCTGCGCCCCAAGCCCACCCTTTTTTGAAACCTATTACAGCCTCTGGCTCAAAAAAAACCACCCCCCCCCCCATTGAATTCCATGCGTCTGGCACTTTGCATGTAGATCGGAGGTCCAGACTCATGGATGGGGGGGGGGGGGCGCCTGTGCGCTCCTTATGGTCGGGCTGCCACGGGTACATGAACTTTTAGACCACGGGTCACCAGCTCAGCATGGGTGCCATTCATTCTCTCAATGATTGCAAAGCATACTCTGATTGGAAGAGGAGCAAAGTGTGACATCACTGCCCCATCTCTTAACCTCATCCAATCAGAGAACACTTCTTTAAATTAGTTTATGAGGCTTGTCATTCTGTGCATTCAATGTTTCCTTTACAAATCTGCTCCTAGTGTCTTAAATAACGTATGCAGAACCCGTGGTGTGATGCAAGTGGTTCTCCTGAGAGTTGTCCTCACCTCCTGGGGTCTGAATTGTGAGAACATTTTTGTTTCTTTTGTGCTGCGTTTTTGATGCAGCTTCCTTTACTACTGCACTATTTTACATATATGCAGATGCAGCAATAACAAGGGCATTGTAGTAGGTGGATGACCATATTGTGTATATTTTTTTTTGGGGGGAGTATTGAATATTCCTTTGAATATTTGTTGAGTCCTAATGTGAATTTATTTATTTTTTGGGAAAATTTTGTTGCTAGGCAGATGCAAAATGCAAAACGCTGCAAAAACGCAGTAAAAACACAGCACTTGCGTTTTTCATGCTTGCCCATTGAAGACTATTACATGCAAAACACTGCTTTTTGCATGAAAAAAAGTCCCTGACCCTTTACAAAAATGCAGAGGCACAAAAAAGCATTGATGTGAACATGTTCCATAGGAACCCATGTGAAAAAAATTCCCTGCATTTCTGCAAACTACAAAATGCATTAAAAAAGATGCACTAGTGTGAATGGAGCCTTACTGTCTTTTTTAACATTTCAATTAGTTATATCAATTAGTCATATTAAAAATATTATTAAAAAATAATATTTACAATAAAATATGAATTACAGAAGTAAAACCAGTATGGGACTTTTCCGCTGTTTTAACACACTTTTTAAACAATTTTAATATAATGTTTACTGATTGTTTTAATGTTATTCTTTTACATACTATTTCTTTTATTTTCTTATCTTTCATCTTTACATAATTTCAACAGACATACATTTCATGAGTAAAAGATAGTATTGTGTTTTATTATAATTGTTTTTATTAATAATATTTTAAATCAAATATACATAATTAAAATAGAATTGGCATGGGGCCTGAAAATTGTATATATATTAAAAATGAATAGAGCTGTGAAGGTAAAGATACAAAAAACAGCTTTTGCTGCAATAATAACACATTTTTATTATTATTATTTTTCTTATGCATGTCATTTTTGGTATATTAGTTATATTAAATTAAGTATAGTTCATGTTTTCCTTTATCCTTACAGAATTTTTCAAAGACAAAAGAAATTCAAAAGAAAATTACATTTCTCATGTAATTGCCAATATTATGTTTTATAAGCATATATTTATCTAATATGAATATTGCTTTATTGCCTTTTCCATAAATGTATGCTGTTGTTCTTATTCACTGTATTTAAAATAAAATATAATAATTTAGGTATAATTGGCATGGGACATTTTTCAGTTTTTTTCCCCTAAGTGTGTCATATTTGATATAATATACTATATTTCCTTTTTTTCCTTCATATCTACACAATTTCAACAAAAAGAAATGTATTTATGTAGGTTCTAATTTTTTCATTTTATTTAACATAAAATATAATCATTTATACATAAAATAACTGGGCACTAACACTTCTAGGTAAAGTTGATTCAGGGAAAATCTGATTGCCTCTCGGAGGTTCAGGAAGGATTTTTTTCCCCTGTTGTAGCAAATTGGATCATGCTTTGCTGGGGTTTTTTGCCTTCCTCTGGATCAACTGTGGGTGAAGGATTGTGTATATGGCATTGTATGTTTATAGATATTTTTCTTTTTTTACTGGTTGAACTAGATGGACTTGTGTCTTTTTTCAACCTGACTAACTATGTAACCATGCAAGGTACATTTGGCATGGGACATGATTTTTGTAGGTTCTAATTTTTTTAAATAAATGTTTTTACTAATTTAGTTATTTCCTAGGTTTGTCACATTTGATATAATATAGTATATTTCCTTTTTGCCTTCATATCTACACAATTTCAACAAAAAGAAACATTTTTATGTAGGTTCTAAATTTTTAATTTTATTTAACATAAAAAATAATAATTTAGGTACAATTGGCATGGGACATGATTTTTGTAGGTTCTAATTTTTTTAAAATTGTTTTTATTTTAGTTTTTTCCTAGGTGTGTCATATTTGATACATATACCATATTTCTCTAAATTTTAAATCCTTTATATTTAGCAACAAATTCCTGTATTTTAAGATTGATTTTTATTATTATAATTTTTCCCCAAATTCCTTTATTTTAAGGTTGATTTTATTATTATATTTTTCCCCAGGTGTACTATTCTTGGTGTCATATATTTTATTTTTTTGTCCTATAGTCTGTGTGGCAGAAGTCAATGATGTGGTCCAGAGGCCACTATACAAGTTGGCCAAAATTGGTGAAAGCGTTACAGTAAAATGTTCTGATGACAGGTCCAACTACCTGACCAAATACTGGTACCGCCATAAAGACGGAGCTATAGTCCTGATGGGATATTCATATAATGCCGAAAAAGCTCAAATGGAGAAGGATTTTCCCAAAGAAAAAATGATGATAGAAGCTGATACACCTCTCAAAAGCACATTGACCATCAGTAAAGTATCTGTAGATGACAGTGCGGTCTACTTCTGTGCCAGCAGCCTCCACAGTGGCACAAGGATAGTGCCAGGCCCTGCAGGAATTAATCAAAGAGACGTTTGAGTATTAAGGACTGTTATACCATCGCTTCCTGAAATTTACAAACCCGCAAATCCACATCATAAACTTTTCATTGCAAAACTTTGTTTCTTGTTTCAATTTCTGGCAGAAAATAATATCCAGTTAGGGGGAGACTACAAAGGTCACACTCATTCTACGAATGCTAGAGAGGTGTGTGGCTTGCTCTGTCACGCCTCTTGTGCAATCCGGTCTTGGATGTGGTTCACATATAGTTGAGGCAAAAAATGTTTCTGTAGACATTTCTGAGCCATGGAGATGGCGAAAACTTTATTGCAGTTCCTGGTCCCCTTCTGCTTCCTGCCGTGTAAGTGTGACAAATGTCTGCAATGTAGTTGATCAATATTTATTTTATTTACTATATATATATATGTATATATATATAGCAGAGTTTTTTGCTATGAAATATAATTTTGCAGTGTATCATAAATACATTTTATTTTTTTTCATAAATGTTACTTTGTGCATTCCTAAGCTGCCTAATACGCCTTTGGAACTTAATTATTAAGTATTAACACATAAAAAATAATCTAAGTGAAAATTCATTAAGAGACTCTTTAATGAGTTGATATTCTTATATTCTTATTTTGATATGTTGCTGTTTGAATCTATACATAACTTTAGCTTAAACATTTTCTATATATGTTATCAAGATATATATATATATAGATAGATAGATAGATAGATAGATAGATAGATAGATAGATAGATAGATAGATAGATAGATAATCAACAGTATTTTTCTTATTATTATTGCTAATAATATTATTTTTATTTATTATTTTTAATAGAAATTTAGTATTTAATTTTTTTATGTTTCTAAGCATTTTGCACTTGCATATTATGACATTTTCAATGGGTATTTTTGCTTAGATTTTTATTAAATAGGTTGTAAACCCAAAAAACAATAAACAAAAAAACTAAGACAAAGGCATAATGAGCTAGTAAGCATCTCATTATGAAATACTTACCTTAGAACGAAGCTCACTCAGTGGCACCCACACACCACTGAGACGGCTAACATTTTCGCTGGAGTTTCTTCGGGGTTCGCGGGCTCCGACACTGTGACTGGTCAGAGCCGCGACGCATCAATCCTGTGCATGCACGTGGAGCCATCGGTCATGGCACAGGGTCCTGAAGAGATGGCACCAGCGGCCATTTCTTCAGAGCGCATGCGCCGATGACGTCGGTGTATGTAGTAATCATCTCCAAAACAGTGCAAGTTTATGAGATATTTACAGTACCTACAGGTAAGCCTTATTATAAGCTTACCTGTAAGTACAATTAAAAAGGAAGACTTTACTCTTTAAATTGTTTCTAATTATTGGAAACAATGCAATGTATAAAAAAGTGTGAAAAACTATTATTTTAAATTATATATTTAATTATTACTTTTTTTTTTAATTGTTTGTTGTTAATGATTAGAAACAATAGAGCTTATAAAAAAAGGATGCTTCATTATTTTAAAAAAGAAAAACATATACTTATCAGCATTGAAATACTAGGAATTATTTGAAAGATACTTACAGAAACTATAAATATCTGTGGATATTAGAAGGGGTAGCTGAGTTAGACCAGCTCACATTTTTGGGTGCTACACATGCTTTTTTTTATAATTGTTTGTTTTTTATTATGAGAAACAATAGCACTTATAAAAAAAAAGGGAACTTCATTATTTTAAATCAGAAAAAAGAAATGCAATAGCATTGAAATATTAGGAGTTATTTGAAAGATTCTGACACAAACTACAAATATCTGTGGATATTAGAAGTGGTAACTGAGTTAGACCAGCTCATATTTTTGGGTGCTAAACTTGCTATTTTTTTTCTGTTAATGCTTTGAAGCATTGTTCTGTATTACTGTGAACTGGAAAGACAGAAACTACATTGTACATAGATTTTAAATGTAATGTATAAAAGATGCAAATAATAGGAATGCAAGGTCTGCCCAAGACAAGAAAAAAAAAGTCTACAATCTAAAATTGGCATTACACTGGCAAATGTATCTAATGATACTAGAAATGTGAATACTGCTGGATGAAATCAAGTAACACTGTTTACAGGCTCTGCTGCAGATATTTGCCCGCATACTGGAAAATTTATGCAGAGGTCAATATTTAAAAAAAAAATATATATATATATATAAAACCAAGGGTTCTTTTAACTCTAGTATATGAAAAAGATTAAATAATAATTAAAAAAATACAGTGCAGAAACAGTTTGAAGACCCCTCATATTATCTATGAGAATAGGAACATGACTTATCCAAATGTTATTTAATCTGGCGAAGAAGTCATCCATATCTTGAGGCATATAGGAAGCATAACAAGAAAGAAAAACAATGTACAGTCAAAGGAAAATGACCTGTCTGTCTTGGACAAATCAAGCATGCTTTTTGTTTTCCTATTATCAGTAGGGGTGATTTTAGCAATATTGATTTCACCACAAACTTACTGATTTCCCTATTGGAGAATTTTCAATTGAGCTTTCAATTTTGCTCTTGGGAAAAAAAAGATATTTTTTGTTTTCTTTACTTAGAGTTACTTGTGTTTTTTAGAGGGGTAATTAGTGTAGTTTGTTTTATTCAGTTTTATTTTCGTGTGTGTGTGTCTGTATTGGTGCACAGTTACTTTAATATTTTTTATTTTACTATTTTTTCAATACTTGCTTTTATCCTGAAAAATAAAATAAAAATGTTAAGGCTAATATGGTGTTGTTTTTTGGGGCAAGAACAGGTCCATAATAGTTATAAGGAGCTTCCATATCGCACAGGAGCAATTTAAAGCCCTTCACACCCTTAGAAAAACATTTTCTACAAACTCCAGTGCATTTTGTCAAAAAATCTAAAATCTCAATTTTGCATCCCTAAATATTACTCATTAGTAGAGTTGAGCGAACCCGAACTGTAAAGTTCGGGTCCGTACCGAACTTTGGGGTGTCCGTGACCCGGACCCGAACCCGGACATTTGAAAAAAAGTTTGGGTTCGGGTTCTGGGTTCGGTTATTTGATCCCGCCTGTTGAATAGCTGCAGGGCAGCCAATCAACAAGCGTTTCACTTTTTTGCCCTTAGAAGCCATCACGGCCATGCCTACTAATGGCATTGCTGTGATTGGCCAGTGCATCATGTGACCCAGCCTCTTTATAAGCTGGAGTCACTAAGTGCTGCATGTCACATGCTCTCTGGGTAGTATAGGGAGAGGATGCTGCCGGCGCTGTAAGGGACAGATTGCAGATATAATAACATCTCATCCTGCATTACAGAACAATCTGACTGGACTAGGTAGAGTCTACTGCTTAGAGGGACAGATTATTGTTCTAAAATCATCGCCTACTCCTATAGGGTCAGGTTCCTGCTGTTGCTGTAAGGGACAGATTAGACTGGCCTTACACAGCCATTGCTATACTTGTTTTTTTGAATATGCCTCAATATTTTGGGGGCTACCCCAATTAGAAAAAAAAAACAAACAAACAACAAAAAGTGTTGGCTACCTCCTCCTCCTCCTCCTCCTCCTCCACCACCGCCACTTCCACCTACACTGCCACGGTCATGGCCTAGTCAACCTCTAGGCTCCTACTCCACATCCACCCCCCTTCCCATTTTAATTTTTTTATTTGATTTTAAGTTATTTTCCCTATCCCCATTTTTTTGTAGGGCACTTGTCCTACTCTTACCCCCATTTTACTTCCTTTTGCAGCCCTCTAGCACTTGCTAGGACTTTTTTACAGCCATTTTTGTGCCGAAAAGTTTGGGTCCCCATTGACTTCAATAGAGTTCGGGGTCTGGGGTCAAGTTCGATACCGAACCTGAACTTTTTTGCGAAGTTTGGCCGGACCCGCCAAACCCGAACATCCAGGTTTTTTGCTCAACTCTACTCATTAGCTGCTCAATTAGGCTAGAGGTGGCTTCAAAAATACTTTTAATAACCTTTATAGTCTTATTGTTGTTGCTCTAAGATCCCTTTCACACTGAGGCGCTGGAAAAACTGCCCATAAAACGTTGGGCACTTTTGCGACATTAGCAGTGCGCTTTTTTTTATTGTCACGTGACTAAAAAGAACCATTTTGCAACACTTTTGAAGCGCCTTCTGTGCGCTTTTCATGTGCTTTTGAAGCTCTTCCCATTCATTTCAATGAAGAGGGACATTTTTGAGGTGCTTTTTTAAGCGCTCCAAACATGCCCAAAGATGCTGTTTGCAGGACTTTTGTCAGCGTCCCGCCAGCACACTGCCCCAGTGTGAAAGCATCCATTGAAATGTATGGGAAGCAGTTTTTGTGAGCTTTTTAGGTGATTTTTTTTTTAGCACAAAAGCGCCTCAATGTGAAAGGGGTCTAAGAAATTTTGGAAATATTGACATCCTTACCTAAGAGTGTTTGTGAACTATAAACCCAGTTGATGTTCTCTGGCCCTAATGGTGATAGTTCTAAACTTTAGAATTAACATAAACGTTAATCAACTGATTGCGTGATTCTGGATGTTGTCCTCTGGGTTAAAAATAAAAATGAGGACCTTGAGAGGTTGAAGAAAATAACATATAAATACATAAATAAGCAAACCCCCCCCCAAAACAGCCAGCTTTTTACACAACTGCACCCATAATCACCTGATTGACATTTCTGCCGTCAGTCTGTCTGTCCGTAGAAGTTATTCAGACTCCTAAGCTCCAGTTGGCTTATCCAAAGGAAGAAATCTCATTCAACTGTATCCATGAGGAATCCAGCTACAACTATAAATATTGGTATCGGCAGGAAAAAGGGAAAGAATTGGCTTTAATTGGCTTTGCCTACAGAAAGGAGAAGGCAGACTACATGAAGAATTTTGCACAAAAAGGAATGTCTATAAAAGCTGGACCCCTGGAAAGCACTCTGATCATCTCCCAGGTCTCACCAGAAGATAATGGTGTCTATTACTGTGGTAGCAGTAGCCACACTGAGACAGATGTAGAGAGAGGATGTGTAAAACCTCAAGCGTAGACCCTCCTCCTGTACAAAGATCATTATAGGAGGAAGGAGATCAAGGTGAAGGCTTCAATAACCCTTTCCTGCATATTTAAGTAAAGGATAGAAACCGTTTCTACTTTACTTAGTTGCCTATCCTATTCCATAGTCCATGTATTTGTAGTTATAACAGTAAAAATGTTTAATTTACAGCAGTATATGGGTTTTCGTGTCATCACTCATACCAGTAGACATGTACACCATTTCCCCTCCCTGCTGGGGATAGCTGGTCCCCTTGAAACTGATATTGCAGGTCACATTATCTCTCCTCTGGGTCATATTTAAAACTAAAAAACAGCCAATACTATTGGAAGTATCGAAATTAATGTAAAAAAAAATAATTAATTTTGATACTTCCAATACTATTGGTTGTTGGGTAGTTGGTTTTAAATATAACCCAGAAAGAGGGATAATGTATTGATATTAGATTAATATATAGAGATGTCCTTATGTGTTTTTAGCCCTGATGAAGGGGCGTTCTTGAACCCCCAAAATGTTGGATATTTTTGGTTGGCCAATGGTTTGGCACTTCGGTTTCCATGAGCTGCACACCAAGCAATCCCGTACATCAAAGAAGTGGTAGCAGCCTCAGTCTATCTCCACCCTGTCCATACACCTGATGTGTTTCACACCACTCATGGGGACCTCCATGACTAAGTCCCATGGGAGGGGCTGGGACAGAGATAGACTGAGGCTGCTACCACCTCTTTGATGTGGGATAGCTTGGTGCGTGGCTAACGCGTTTTAAGGTATAGACCTCAGCATCATACCTTGAAACGCGTTAGCCATCCATCTTTGTGTGAGATGCCAACCGCATAGTGTTTGTGGTTATGAATTGGAAGGAATCTAAAATGCTTGGCATGCTTGATTTTACATCTCGCTTGTGAGTATGTTTTTAACTTTTTAATAAATATTTATCTGAGTATAATGCGCTAGGTCAGTGCGCCATTGACTCTTATATTTTTGCTACAGAAAAAAACGACAGCCTGTGCTTCCAGGAGCTGGAAAAACGAGCTGGAAAAATAAAAAACATTGAAAACACAGCTTTGTCGTTTATAGGAGTTTTTACATTATATATAGTGTTTTTAATGTAAAAACGCCTAAAAATGTGAACGCGCCTAAATGCGGCTAAACACAGCTAACTACTAATGGCAAAACGCACGCTTTTAGTGCTGCTGTAACGCTGACATTTTTAAAACGTCCTGTGTGCATTAGGCCTAACCCAGGCAAATGTTGTCGCCAACACTATCCTAGTGTGTTCACTGAAAACAACTCTTAATTATACTGTGAGATGCCAATCACATAGTGTTTGTGGTAATGGATTGGAAGGAATCTAAAATGCTTGACATGCTTGATTTTACAACTTGCTTGTGAGTATGTTTTTAACTTTTTAATAAATATTTATCTGAGGATAATGCGCTAGGCCAGTGCGCCATTGTCTCTTATATTTTTGCTACAGTCTCTGGACTTCCCCAGTTCCTCAGTGGCAGCAAGGTGGCACATTACCCACAGCTATACACACTGTAATAGTACATGTTATCGGGTTGAAGAGGCCTCCCTTCCGAGCGCAGGAAGAAGCTTTTGTTTGTGGTGTGTCGTTTCTTTCTACTGCCCCTAAACGCTTATGCCTCCAAATGCCTCTGACAGTTTATGTGTGTTTGGACACATAGGCTAACATGGAGGGTCTTTTAGAGACAGCTAAAAAAAGTCAAAAACGCCCCTAACAGCAGCTGTAGAAACATCCTGTGTACATGAGGCCTTAGAAGGCATTGGATACAATTATTTTTTGCACTTTATATATAGTGATTGCGCTGATTACTTTTTACTATTATTCCTTCTAGCATACCTGCCTTTCTACATTTCAGTCTTCCTAAGGTGACAGTCTCTTTCACATGCCAATCCATCCAGGTGCTAGTTTCTTCAACAAACCTGTCTCCCCACATTGCAGCCTTTCCAACAAGCCCGTCCCTTTAGCGCACCGGTATCTCAACTTGGCAGCCTCTCCAACATGCCAGTTTCTTCACAGGGCAGTTTCTCTAACATAGTCTTTCCAGGTGGCAGTCTTTCTAACATGCCAGTCTCTCCAGCTGTTAGTCCCTTCATCAAAGCAATCTCTCTACATGGCAGCCTCTCCAACACCCCGGTCTCTTCACATGGCAGTCTCTCTAGCATGCCTGTCGTCCTACATGACATTCTCTCTAACACACCAGACTCTACAGATGGCAGTCTCTCTAACATGTCATCTTCTCCAAGTGGCATTTTTTCAAACATGATAGTTGATAGCCTTGGCAGTTTAACCTCATGGTGGGCACTATAACAGGGCAATTTCTTATTATGGTGAACTTTCAGACAGGCCAAACCTACATATGGTGGTCTCTTAAGCAGGGAAGTCTGTCTACATGGCAAGCTCCCCATCAGGACAGTGGCATATTAATACAGAATTACACCCACTATTCACTATACGGCACTGTGAAGAAGATAAGTCTTCCTTATAAAAAGATACAGTTGGTGCTTTCATTTTTTTAAATACTCTTGCCCACCTCTGCCCGCCCTACATACATTTAGTTATAATATAAATGCATTGGCTATAAATACACTGGCTAACATAAATGTTTGAGCAACTAATTTGATTTTGAATGTTGTTTCCTGGGTTGAAAAACACATTTTTGGACCTTGAGACCTGCATGTAGGAGAAAAATAAAAATAAGCAAGCCATTTAAAAAAAAAAAAAAAAAATTGTGCCAATAATCAACTAATTGATATTTCTACTGTTAGTCTGTCTGTCTGCAGATGTTATTCAGAGTCCTAAGCTCCAATTGGCTTATCCAAAGGATAAAATCGCATTTAACTGTATCCACGAGGAATCCAGCTTCACCTATAAATACTGGTACCAGCAGGAAAAAGGGAAATAACTGGTTTTAATTGGCAGAGCCTACAAAACAGAGACACCAGAATTTGAGAAGAAATTCCTAAACAAAGGAATGACAATAGAAGCTGATGGACCCATGGAAAGCACCCTGACCATTTCACAGGTCTCATCAGAACATAGTGCGGTCTATTACTGTGCCAGCAGCATCCACAGTGGAACAATTATAGAGGGAAGATGTGTAAAACCCCATATGTACATCTTTTTTCCTGTATAAGAATCTTTGTAGAAGGAGGAGATCAGTGTGAAGGTTTCATTAACTTTCTCCTGCATGCTCATGTCGAGGATAATCATAGTTTCTACATTACCTTGTTGTCTATCCAATACCCTCTTGAACATCTTGGTAGCTAAAAGGGAAGATAATGCTTAATTTACAGCAGCTAATGGGTTTTCATGTTATCACTCACACCACTGATGCTGCTAGGCAAATGTCCCATTTCTTCTTCCTGGTAGCGATAGCTGGTCCAGGGTGTTCTCTGAGAGATATATTGCAGGTCACATGACTGGGATGCAGGAGACATTTGGGACCAGGTCTGTGTGGTCAGGTCAAGAGTGAGAGGAAAAGCATGTCCTTGCTCAGCTCTGGCAGTAAGTCAGCAGAGCAGTTTGTCAACATGTCGGATGTTGTCAATGTAATTTCTGCACATAGAAATCCCCCAACATGTCAGTCCCTTATCAGTACTTTTTTGCACCATTTTCTCCAGCTAGCAATCTTTACAACATGCCAGTTTCTTCACATGGCAGTCCCCTAAGGGCTCCAGTCTTTCCATCTTGAATTCTATCCAACACACCAGTTGCTTTACAAAGCACTCCCTTTAGTGCACCCATCTTTCCGCCTGGTAGTTTCTCCAACACACCAGTGCAAGTGCCAATCACTTCTGAACCCCAAACTATACCTGGCAGTCTCTCTAACAAGCCAGTCTCTCCACATGGCAGTTCCTCTAGCATATGTGCTTTTCTACATAGATGTAGCTAGCACACCAGGTGGTAGTCTCTCTATAGATGGCAGTCTCTCTACCATGCCAGTCTCTCCAGATGGTAGTGTTTCTTACATGCCAGTCTCTCCGGGTGGGAGTCTCTCTAACATGGCAGTCTGTACAGATGGCAATCATTTCAGATGGCAGTCATTCTAACATACCACTCTCCAGAAGACAGTGTCTCTAACATGCCAGTCTCTCCAGATGCAAGTCTGTCTAAGGTGTCAGTCTCTCCAGGTGGCAATCTCTCTAACATGCAAGTCTCTCCAGATAGCAGTCTCTCTAACATGTCAGTCTATCCAGGTGGCAATCTCTACAATGTGCCCATCTCTCCAGGTAACATTCTCTCTAATGTTTTAGTCTCTCTAACATACCAGTCTCTCCTGGTGGCAGTGTCTCAAATGTGCCAGTTACTCCAGGTGGCAGTCTCTCTAACATGTCAGTCTCTACAGATGACAGCCTCTCTAACATACCAGTCTCTGCAGGTGCCAGTCTCTCTAAAGCTCCAGTCACTCTAGGTGGCAGTCTCTCTAACTTGCCAGTCTCTACAGATGGCAGCCTCTCTTACATACCCGTTTTTCCAGATGCTACTATCTTCAACATATCAATCTCTCCGTCACTCTAACATGCCATGTATCAATCGTTCAAACAGGGCCACCTGTCTCACCACATCGGAGGCACTATAAAAGGGAAAAATGGTGACCTCTCAGACAGTCTAATCCCTGCATATGGCAGTCTGATTACATGGTTCTCCAACAGGACAATGCAACAGCTGTGGCATACGGATAAGGTGGCTACAATGTCATGGTCTGAAGTTCAGGCAATACTTAACTCTGGGGTAAAGTAAAAATGTACCCTTGCAGTGGGACCCCCCCCCCCCCCCCACAGTACAAGAATTACAAGAATGAAA
>BLSH010406180.1:94144-113933 GCA_018402905.1 Glandirana rugosa
AAATCTCTAATTTCTGCTATCTGTCCTCAGAGCAACAGCACAGACAGCAGTAGTAAAGTAATCTATCTCAGGATGCAGGATCAGGTCTTAAAATGTCTCAAATCTCTCCCTCACGCAGTCAGCTACCTTTCCCTACACTAACCCAAGGAGCATGTGACTGCAGCACTGTGACTCCAGCTTATAAAGAGGCTGGGTCACATGATGCACTGGCCAATCACAGCCATGCCATTAGTAGGCATGGCTGTGATGGCTTCTAAGGGCAAACCAGTGAAACACTTGTTGATTGGCTGCCCTGCAGCTTCTCAACACGTGGAGTAAAATAGCAGAACCCCGGACCGAACCCGAACGATTTTTGAAATGTCCGGGTCCGTGCCACGGACACCCGAAAGTTCGGTACGGACCCGAACGTTACAGTCCGGGTTCGCTCAACACTAATCAGGAATACAAAATGTTAGGTTTACATTATTTAATACAGTGGTTCTCAACTCCTGTCCTCGGGACCCACTAACAGGCCGGGTTTGCAGGATAACTGAATAACTTGACAAGTGATATCATTTGCTGCTCAGTGATTGCAGTATTCTAGTCTGCATCTCCCCAAGGTAATACTTAAAATCTGGCCTGTTGGTGGGTCCCGAGGACAGGAGTTGAGAACCACTGATTTAATACATGATGATCTGAATAAAGCAACTATTGGATCTAAAGCCCTTGTGCCCAACCTTCGGGCCAAGGGCCACATGAGGTTCTTTGTTTGTGTTTATCCCAGGAATGGCAGTAGGAGCGTTGCTTTATAAAGTGATAATAGCAGTGATTTATACTAGCCTCATGGAACACGTCCCCAGTCTCTTACTATCCTATGCAGAATGTCATCACTCTTCAACCAAACCTATAGCATGGCTCAGACTCTTACCAGAACATCATTTCTCAACCTTTTTAACATGGAAGACCCATTGAAATACATTTCCAGTCTTAGGGAACCCCTATTAATGATTATTATATCTACAGCCAGCTTATAGTACATTACCATGATGGTCATTAGGTAGAATGCTCTTTACATTTGTGGCCATTGAGAAAATTTTTCTCCTTAGCTAAAATGATCTTTGGTGTTTGTGGTTAGGTATTGTATCTGGGATCCATAATCTCTGAAGGAACCCTGGGGACTCTACAGCACCCTGGTTGAGGAAAGCTCCTCTAAAATGTTTCCAGTCTCTAAAAGTGCTCTCGCTATCATTACATCTACCAAAGATTATTTTTGGCCTTTTGGTGACATCAAGGGTCAGAGTTGTGGCCTTCTATGCCTCACAAGTTGCTTAAAACTGCTCTTAAACCTTAAAGGAGTTGTAAAGGTAGAGGGTTTGTTATCTGAATGCATTCTATGCATTAAGATAAAAAACCCTTTCGTGTATAGCAGCCCCCCGACACCCCCTAATACTCACCCTGAGCCCCTTATCTCACAGTATCTCACAAAAGTGAGTACACCCCTCACATTTTTGTAAATATTTTATTATATCTTTTCTTGTGATAAAACTGAAGAAATGACACTTTACTACAATATAAAGTAGTGAGTGTACAGCTTGTATAACAGTGTAAATGTGCTGTCCCCTCAAAATAACTCAACACACAGTCATTAATGTCTAAACCGCTGGCAACAAAAGTGAGTACACCCCTAAGGGAAAATGTCCAAATTGGGCCCAAAGTATCAATTTTCTGTGTGGCCACCATTATTTTCCATCACTGCCTTAACCCTCTTGGGCATGGAGTTCACCAGAGCTTCACAGGTTGCCACTGGAGTTCTCTTCCACTCCTCCATGATGACATCACGGAGCTGGTGGATGTTAGAGACTTTGCGCTCCTCCACATTCCGTTTGAGGATGCCCCACAGATGCTCAAATGGGTTTAGGTCTGGAGACATCCTTGGCCAATCCATCACTTTTAACCTCAGCTTCTTTAGCAAGGCAGTGGTTGTCTTGGAGGTGTGTTTGGGGTCGATCATGTTGAAATACTACCCTGCGGCCCAGTCTCTGAAGGGAGGGGATCATGCTCTGCTTCAGTGTGTCACAGTACATGTTAGCATTCATGGTTCCCTAAATGAACTGTAGCTCCCCAGTGCCAACAGCACTCATGCAGCCCCAGACCATGACATGCCTACCACCACGCTTGACTGTAGGCAAGACACACTTGTCTTTGTACTCCTCACCTGGCTGCCGCCACACACGCTTGACATCATCTGAACCAAATAAGTTTATCTTGGTCTCATCAGACCACAGGACATATTTCTAGTAATCAATGTCCTTAGTCTGCTTGTCTTCAGCAGCTGTTTGCGAGCTTTCTTGTGCATCATCTTTAGAAGAGGCTTCCTTCTGAGACGAGAGCCATGCAAACCAATTTGATGCAGTGTGCGGCGTATGGTCTGAGCACTGACAGGCTGACCCCCCACCCCTTCAACCTCTGCAGCAATGCTGGCAGCACTCATACATCTATTTCCTGAAGACAACCTTTGGATATGATGCTGAGGACGTGCATTTAACTCCTTTGGTCAACTATGGCGAGACCTGTTCTGAGTGGAACCTGTCCTGTTAAACCACTGTATGGTCTTGGCCACCGTGCTGTAGCTCAGTTTCAGGGTCTTGACAATTTTCTTATAGCCTAGGCCATCTTTATGTAAAGCAACAATTCTTTTTTTCAGATCCTTGGAGAGTTATTTGCCATGAGGGGCCATGTGAAACTTCCAGTGACCAGTATGAGAGTGAGAGCGATAACACCAAATTTAACACACCTGCTTCACACCTGAGACCTTGTAACACTAACGAGTCACATGACACCGGGGAGGGAAAATGGCTAATTGGGCCCAATTTGGACATTTTCACTTAGGGGTGTACTCACTTTTGTTGCCAGTGGTTTAGACATTAATGGCTGTGTGTTGAGTTATTTTGAGGGGGCAGCAAATTTACACTGTTATACAAGCTGTACACTCACTACTTTACATTGTAGCAAAGTGTAATTTCTTCAGTGTTGTCATATGAAAAGATATAATAAAATATTTATAATAATTTGAGGGGTGTAGTCACTTTTGTGAGATACTGTATAAGTTAACCTGTTGTCATGCCTTGCATATACAAAGAAAAGTTTTACTTTAAGATCTACTTTGGTTGCATGAGCCTTAATGTTTTTTGCCTATTGTCATGGTGGTTCCAGCTGGTTAGTCTTTGGCAGTTGGTGTGGCACGTTCAGCTCTCACTCAGCACCTCGAATATCATATACTTCCACAGTCTAACCCAGAGTTCTTTTTCTCAGAGAATAGGTACAGGAACTCCCCCTTTCCGAGTCACCCCTTGTCTCTACCACCTACCCACCTCCAAGCACCGTTCCTTGGTTCCACCCCCTACCCACCACCCAATACTGCCCCTTTTATAGAATACAGAACCAAGTGACATTTGCAGTACTTAGTAACATGTATGGAATTTGTTATCGATAAAAGGAAAAGCAGTAAAATAGATCCCCTGTAGCCAGCACCAATAGACCCCCCTATTCCCCAGCAACAATAGATCCCCAATCAACAATGGACCACCCACAACAAAATATTTACCCAGCTACAATAGACTCCTGACAGCAATAACAGACCTCCCCACAGCCAGCATCAATAGACTCTTCCCTCTACAGTAGATCCCTTCCAGCAACAACTGACCCCGCTGCAATAAAATACCCTCCCCCCATCAACAATAGATCCTCCCACCAGCAACAATAGACCTTCCATGTAACAGCCCCCCCTCCCCTCCCATCGCAAAATAGATCCCTTGCAATGACAATCGATGCCCCAGTAGCCAGCATCAATAGACCCCGCAGCACACCCTGGCGACCCTTTCCATTACATACATTGGAGGTGCCAGAACTGCGTCCCCCTGCATTCCCACTGAAAAAAGCCCTGTTCTAATCTTTTCACAGCGGCCATATGCCAAGAAGATATCGTTTAATGGCATAGGGTATACAGAGTGGGTAGAGTGAGGCCCATCGCTAATGACTTTGGAAGGCTGGAAGAAAAAGTAAGCAGAGAGGAAGAGAACAAGAGACAGTAAATGACAAGGGAGGGTGAGAAGTTGGCACAGAAGGAATGAGACAAGCAAGGAAAAAGAGAGAAAGGAAAGAATAGATAGAGAGGAGTAGACAGAGAAAGGGAATGAGAGGAAGAGAGAGAGAATGAGGGAAGGAAAAGTGGCAAAGGGATATTGGAGAGGAAAAAATAGAGAGAGAGAGAAGAGGTAATTAAAGCGATTGTAAAGTCTCGTTTTTTTCCTATAAAAATAACAAACATGTTATACTTACCTCCTCTGTTGCAGTGGATTTGCACAGAGCAGCCCAGATCCTCCTCTTCTCAGGTCCCCCTTCTGTGCTTCTGGCCCCTCCCTCCTGTTGAGTGCCCCCACAGCAAGCAGCTTGCTATGTGGGCACCTGAGCCAAGTCACAGCTCTGTGTGTCCATTCAGAGACGGAGCCCTGGCCTGACCCCACCCCCTCTCACTCCTGATTGTCTATCTGACTTTGTTTGACAGCAGCGGCAGGCAATGGCGCCACTGCTGTGTCTCAGCCAATCAGGGGGGAGGATCTCGGATGACAGACACATTCGTGGACATCACTGGACAGAAAGGGACCTCAGGTAAGTGTTAGGGGGGCTGCTGCACACAGAAGGTTTTTTAGATTAATGCATAGAATGCATTAAGATAAAAAAAAATCTTCTGCCTTTACAACCCCTTTAAGTAAAGTAAACAGAGAGGGAGAGAGTAAAGATGGCCATAGACAGTTCGAATCTCAGCCAGTTCAGCAGTGACCAGTCGGGATTTGAACCATGTATGGGCAAGCTGATTGTACCCAAGTTGATTGATCGATCAACTTCGGTAAAACAAGCATGTCCGATTTTTCATGTGATCATTGCCAGTGGCTATAAACCCTTGCAATAATCACTGTGTGTTCTCCCAGCAGGGGTGGCTCACCGCGCCCAACCCTCTCCATCCATCGGGAGAACACAATAGCAACATGGGAGGGACTCCTCCATCAACACAGTCAGTGTTGATGAGGGAATCAAGCAATTGCAGGAAAGAAAATCGTATCATCTATGGCCGGCTTAAAGGAAAAGGGTGGGAGAGAAGTAGACAGAGAAGGAATGAGATGGACAGGGAAATAAGAGAAAAAAGGAAAGAAAAGAAAAAGAAAAGCAAAAAGTATGAGCAAAAAAAGAGAGAGAAAGAGCATGAAATATAGAGGGAGGGGCTTATAATCTACATTAAAACAATTCAAAGAGCTTTAGAGCGTCATTTCTGAGTTTGCACTCAGATGAAATCCCAATATGGACAAGAAGTCCATACAACCAATTTTAGTGCTTTTCGTGTCCAAGTTTCTTCCATGTAAGAACATATATATATATATTCATAGTATAGAGGATTAATTAGTGCATTGTGCATGCTCTACATAAGGGGCTTGTATAACCTACAGCTATAATCAGGGACACCTTACAACTCTCATAGAACATTCCATTAACTTTATCAACTTTTCTTTCTAGGTCTGTCTCAGGTGACCATCAATCAGTTGGAAGAGTTCATTATAGTCCAAGTGGGGTCGTCCATCAGTCTTGAATGTGAACAAAGTGACACGTCCGGCACCTATAATATGTTCTGGTACCAGCAGAAACAGGCGAAGGGGTTGGAGCTGATGGCCAGATCGCTCGCTGCTGGAGATGCTACAGAGGAGGACAAGTTCAAGAAGTCATGGAAAATGGTGCGACAAAATGCTACACATGCCATACTAAAGCGGAACGCATCAACGTCTGAAGATTCAGCCACGTATTTCTGTGCCAGCAGTATGCACAGCCACAAATAGCTGAGATAAAGCCAGCACAAAACTTGATATCAAACAATTAGTAATGGTAATATAAAAAGTTAAAAAAAGAAAACTGTCCTGAAGGAGGCAGAATATTTCCACAATAAAATGGGGAGGATACACCTGCTTTGCTTGACACTCGATATGACTCTCTGCTTCTTAGAATGAATTATCGTTGAGGCTTTTGGAGGATGTGTGCAGCTACGTCTTCCATCCTGCCATGCTTTTTAATATTTAACCCCCGCTACTTTTAATGGCAGTAGTGATCATCAATGAATGATCTAAATCAGTGAAAATGTTGAATTTGCTTGAATATTTCGATGCAGATCCATCTGATCTATGGAGAATGATGTAATTCTGAATATTGTGATCAATAAGCTGTAGGATATATTGTGAATTACATAATTATCAATTTGCAGATTATCACGGTTTGTCAAATTCATTCATTACCTAAAAGTTATATGGCCCAAGTACAGAATATTCACCTATTACAGGTATTTATAAAGCACTGACAATTTATGCAGCACTTTTACATATTGTACATTCGCATTGGTACTTGCCCACGAGGAACTTACAATCTAAGCTTCCTTGCTCATTTGTATATACACTATATTACCTAAAGTATTGGGACACCTGCCTTTACACGCACATGAACTTTAGTGGCATCCCAGACTTAGTCCGTAGGGTTCAATATTGAGTTGGCCCACCCTTTGCAGCTATAACAGCTTCAACTCTTCTGGGAAGGCTGTCCACAAGGTTTAGGAGTGTCTATGGGAATGTTTGACCATTCTTCCAGAAGAACATTTGTGGGGTCAGGCACTGATGTTGGATGAGAAAGTCCAGCTTGCAGTCTCCACTTTAATTCATCCCACAGGTGTTCTATCAGGATTGACATCAGGACTCTATGCAGGCCAGTCAAGTTCCTCCACCCCAAACTCTGTCATCCATGTCTTTATGGACCTTGCTTTGTGCACTGGTGCACAGTCATGTTGGAACAGGAGGGGGCCATCCCCAAACTGTTCCCACAATGTTGGGAGCATGAAATTGTACAAAATGCCTTGGTATGCTGACGCCTTAAGAGTTCCCTTCACTGGAACTAAGGGGTCAAGCCCAACCCCTGAAAAACAACCCCACACCATAATATCCCCTGCACCAAATTATTTGGTGGGGTGGCCCAAATCTTTTGGCAATATAGTGTGGATGAGTGAGTTTGGGGTGGAAGAACTTGACTGGCCTGCACAGAGTCCTGACCTCCACCCGATAGAACACCTTTGGGATGAATTAGAGCGGAGACTTCAATCCAGGCCTTCTCATCCAACATCAGTGCCTGACCTCACAAATGCGCTTCTGGAAGATTGGTCAAACATTCCTATAGACACACTGCTAAACCTTGTGTACAGCCTTCTCAGAAGAGTTGAAGCTATTATATCTGTAAAGGGTGGGCCTACTCAATATTGAACCCTACGGACTAAGACTGGGATGCCATTAAAGTACATGTGCGTGTAAAGGCAGGTGTCCCAATACTTTATAATATATATATAGACACTCACACTGAGGGCAATTTAGACAGGAGCCAATTAAGCCACCAGCATGTCTTTGGAGGGTAAGAGGAAACAAGGGTACCCAGAAGAAACACAAGCACACAAAGAGCATGAAAACTCCATGCAGGTAGTGTTCTGGTTGGGGTTCAATCCAAGGATCCTAGTGCTGCAAGGCATAAGTGCTAACCACTAAGCCACTGTGCTTCTCCATATAGAATATGATCTTGTCAAAACGGTATAATGCAAAAACTTTCAAATAAGGCTGAAAAATGAAGCAAGGTATAGCTTCTTGTTTTAGAGGTTATAGTCCTTCCCAGCAGTGCACTTTAAGAGATTGTAACCCTGGGCTTTCGGATCATTGGTCAAATGATCATGTGATTACCACTGTGTAACTGGGAGCTCAGTGACAGCGCAGTTAGAGTGCTGAGATGTGCAATTGTGTATACTCCTAGCACAAAACGTAGACGCATATACAGTATGTGGCAGCAGAGAATGAAGCCCACCTCCATGTGGCATAGCTAATCTTTATTTGGCTGCATTTAAATGTGTATCATAAACAATTGCTGAAGTTTTTTGGAAGTTTTAATAAAAAACATTTTTCCTCTACAGCCTTAGTTAGATTACCTATGTTGTCCACGATGTGCAGTGGCGGCTGGTGTTTTTTTTTTTGGGGTGGAAGCGGCAAACAACCACCCCCCCCCATGAGCGGCCAGCGGCACCTCCCCCCACTCGCTGTGTCCTCTCCTAAATAATGGTGGCTTCTGCCGTATTTCTCCTCCCCTCCTCCTAGGCGTCCATTAGGATCACTTATCCTTTCAGCCAATGGGGTGACTAGTCTCAAGACCCGCTTCCTGATTGGCTGGGAGGAGGATCATTAATACAATAGCGAATATTGATGCCTGCTGCTGAGCTTCCGGCACTGTGGGGGTTAATAGCTTATGTTCTCCAGGCTCAGCTGCACTAAAGATGATCAAACTGGACACGCCCCCTCCTGCCCTCTCCTCCATTGAGAATGTTTTTTTTTTATTGATTACAATGCCTACTACAATCTGTGATAAGTGTCCTGGGAAATGTTAGTATTCTATTTGCTTGGGAATAAAGACATGATAATGGTTCTAACCCCTCACCACTCCATTCAAAGTTTTATCTGTAGTTACTGTATACTTTAAAGTGATTGTAAAGGCAACAATTTTTTTTGAAATAATAAAAAAAAAGGTTTATACTTACCTGCTCTGTGTAATGGTATTGCACAGAGCAGCTCCCTTACCCCCTCTAGGGGTCACCACCAGCACTCTCTACTCCGCCTCTTCTGTGTTCCCCCATAGTGAGCTGCTTGATATGTGTAGGCGCACTCCTGAACTGGGTTGTGTGCGTCCATAGACACAGCACAGCTTGGCCCCACCCCCGATCTCTTCTCACTGGATTTCATTGACAGAAGCAGGAGCCAATGGCTCCGCTGCTCTCAGCAAAACCTGTGAAAAGTGAAAGTGGAGAAAGAAGACTTGCAGTCGATCACAGCGCCAGATCAATACAAGACTCAGGTGACTGTAGGGGGGGGAGGGGGATGCAGGCGTTGAAAAGTTTTTTTTACCTTAATGCAGAGAATGCATTAAGGTAAAAAAAGCCCTTTAGTGTTTACAATCACTTTTAATATTATTGAATATTATATATTTGTCTCCCCTGATCCTCCTCCATTTATAGTCTTTCTCTTTTCTTCTTTTCTAGTCTTCTCTTTATTTTTCCATCTCTTTCATTTATCTCACATCAACATTTATACATCTATGCTAATATAGCACTACGATATGCACATCAACATTTATACTATCTATATATACCGGTATCTATGCTAAAATAGCGCTTAAATATGTAAAGCTATACGATTTATATTTACTTTATATCATACTTTTACATATTACCATTTATACTGTACTTTAACTTATGATAACATGATAAGCATATTATCTATATTCATAGCTACTATTGTATACATTTCTCTATATACATCTTTTTTTCCTGTATTATTGTTTAATATTTTAATAAAAAATGTATTGAACTAAAAAAATAAAAGCCTTGAAGCCTAAAAAAAATAAAATAAATACTTAAATATCATTGAAGCTGTAATGCAGAATTTGTTTTAGAGAGATTTTTATTATGATTTTTTTATGGGAATCCTTTCTGCACTTTGCAAACTGCATCTCCAAAAGAAACATGAAAATTAGGGTTTGTCTTTCCCATCCTCCTTTTATTTAAACTCATAACAGCTAAAATAATAATTATACACATTGCAGAAATCGGTACTCAATATATTGTTTTCAAATTGTTTTCTGAACAACAGTATATAATGAATTGAAATAACAGAAAACGTCAGTCAAAGTATAGCATGCCAATATTTTATAGGGGAGGGGCAGGGCAGGAGACATTTGCAAAGAAAGTGACACTGAGTGACAAAGTAACACTACAGTCAGGTCTTCTCTGATCTTCTGTGTATGGAGCCTAAACAATTATGATTATGTTTTTTTTTTTAAATTAATGTAAGCTGTATCTTGAATCTTTGTACATTGGAAATGCAAATATATTAATATGTTAGATATTATATTAGATATGATAGCAGATGATGAACTGAGATATGTACTTCCTCTTTTTCAGAACATATGAACAGCATTCCTCTACAATGAAAAGGCTTCTTAGTGTTTTGCTGGTCCTGGAGCTTTCAGCATGTAAGGATTATTTTTATTTCTATTCTTTAGATTTATTTAGATTAGGTTTTCTTTTAAATTTGGATGGAGCAAAATAAAAAATGAAAATGCAATTCCATTGGCAGTTACACCAATGGACTGCATGATGTTTGAGTTGATGAAAATAAAAAGTCTTTTTTTTTAATATGATTTTTAAAAAAAAAATAGTGTATTGTCTAAAGCAGAACGAAAAAAATTAAAAACCAAAGGAGATGGTTTAAAAACTGTAAACTAAAGAACTAACATATATAACAAATAGCATGTGAGTGACTTAGAAGCATGGTGAGATTAGATTAAAGAGCTCTATTTAAAATAATAGTTTTTTAATACATTGCATTGTTTCTAATAATTAGAAATAATTACAAAAAAGTAACAGATTAATAAAAATGTAAGCAAAAATACCCATTGAAAACATTATGATATGCTAGTGGCAAATGCTTAGAAACACAAGAAATTAAATAATAGAATTCTATTAAAAATAATAAATAAAAATAAGATATAATAATAATAATAATAATAACAACAATATTAATAATACTGCTGTTTAGCATACATATACAGTATATATACAGTATATATCTAGCTATATATTTTTTTTTTCTTTAGGTGGCTGTATACAGTAAACACATAAAATGATAGTATGCAGGATAACAATCCCTTTTTTATTTCAAACATCTGTATTTAGATTTCTTTTACATTTACAAGATCAAACAATTTGATTAAAAAAAATACCCTGTCCCAAACCTTGTCATTCTTTTCTTGGTCAGACTGATCTGCATGTAAATATGGAGAAAACATGTGAAGAAGTTACCGTAAATAAAAAGATATTCATATCATATTATCATTACGCATGCAGTATCTTGAATATGCTTTTTCTTGTCTTTTAAAGTATAAATGCTAAATTAAAACATTTTTTTTTTAAATATTTTGGATAGTCATCTGGACCAATAGTAAGCATGAATCCCCAGCAGGGAAACCAATGGCAATAAAAAGAGGTTTTAATCCTCTCTTGTTCCATAGTGTTTTTCTGTTGTTGTATTTTTCTTTCCCTAAGAGATTGTCTTTTTTTTAACATTCTGCTAAAACTTTTGTGAATTAGTACTTCTCAGACCTTGAAGAAGGGGACATACCCCGAAAGCTTGTGCTTAAAAATTGTAAGTTTAATGCAAATAAAAAAAGTACTCAATTGTTACTATCTCGTTCTATTAGAAATTAATTATTTCTTTTTTTTATACATTTTTAAATATCAATCCTGTGCAAACTAGAAAAATAACAATTGGCGAAAGGAAGACAGTAAGTTATATTCCACTATAGCTTCCATGACCTACAACCTGCTTCTCCTTCTTCCTAGATATCAGATGATTTTCATAAATATCTATAAGGCTAAAGACGAATGGATCGGAGATGCAGGAGCAGAGTTTTGGCCCCTGAAGTTGATGCATTCAGATGTTAAAATGGTTTATTGTGTTATATTTTCATATTATTTTCACCTCCATACACATACAGACATAAGGATTGATTTACTAAAACTGGAGAATGCAAAATCTGGTTCAGCTGTGCATGGTAGCCAATCAGCTTCTAACCTCATCTTATTCAATTAAGCTTTGACAAAATAAACTGGAAGCTGATTGGTTTCTATGCAGAAATGCACCAGATTTTGCACTCTCCAGTTTTAGTAAATCAACCCCATAATCAATCCAACTGTCTCAGTTTTTGCTGGGCTGTCCTTTAATTATCTTCTATAGATTGATCAGCTAGCAATTCAGTAGCAATACAAATTATTTTATATTTCCATCCATTAGATTTGTGCCAGACGGTATAGTAGCTCTCTATAGGTATCTGAAAATAGATGATCGGAAATGCAGGAGCAGAGTGTAGAGCTCCTGAATTGATGCAATAAAATTTGAAAATAGTGGATTGTACTATATTTCCACATTACTTTCACCTCTGTACAAATACATAATCCATCCAACATTCCGGTTTTTGCTTGGTCATCTGTTAAGTATCTTCTAAAATTGATCAGCTAACTATTCCGTAAAAATACAAATTAGCTTATTGTTTTCCATCCAACAGATTTGTGCTAAGCAGTGACGGTCACTCAGAATGTACCCATAATTATTACCAAAACTGGAAAAAAAGTGGAAATTCCTTGTGAACATGATGATAAAACTGGAGCTTACAACATGTATTGGTATCAGCAGAAGCCAGGAGAGGGTTTAAAGCTCATGGCTTTCTCAATGGAGGTGACTTCTTCCAGGGTGGAGAATGAGTTTGAGAAAAAATGGAATATGTCCCGGTTAGGTGTCACCAATTCCCTTTTGATAAAAGAGGAAGCAAAATCTGAAAATACGGCCATGTATTTCTGTGCATCTGGTATGCACAGCCACAAATAACAGAGAATGAGCCAACACAAAACCAAAAACTTACATCACTGAGGTGTCAACAATTTACAAAGCCACCATGGGAAACTAGTCTACTCCTACAAATTCACTAAGACTTCCACGTAATATGTATAAATGGTGTGGTTTGTGCTGTTACTAAAGAGAAACTCCAACTTCTAGGAATCAATTTCTTCTGTCACCGGGATCTTGACACTACATAATTTTGGTGTGAGGCCTGGAAGTCATAGGCCTAGAGTAGTGATGGGGAACCTTGGCACCCGAGATGTTTTGGAACTACATTTCCCATGATGCTCATGTACTCTGCAGTGTAGTTGAGCACCATGGGAAATGTAGTTCCAAAACATCTGAGGTGCCAAGGTTTGCCATCACTGGCCTAGAGGTTCCTGGTACAGGAAAAGGTGAGTATGCAGCATTGGTTAAGTGCTGGGAAGGAGAATAGCTGCTGAAGGCTTGCTTTATTGGTCAAGTCAAGTGTTAGGGTTAAGGCTGACTGTAGTTCAGTATCAAGGGACAGCTCAAAGTTACGAGTTAGGGGGGGAAGAATGAGTGTTAAAGTGGTTGTAAAAGCTCAAGGTTTTTTACCTTCAAAGTTTTTTACCTTCACCCCCCAATACTTACCTGAGACTGATCTTTTTCCAGTGTTGTGAATGGGAGCCATTGGCTCCCGCTGCTGTCAATCACAGCCAGTGAACCAATGAGAAGAGAGAGGGGGCAGGGCCAAGCCGCGGCTCCGGAGCGAGCCTGGTCAGGTGCCCCCACTGCAAGCTGTTTGCTCTGGGGACATTTGGCAATGGGGAGGGGCCAGGAGCCAAGAAGAGGAGGATCAGGGCTGCTCTAATATTTTAAAAAATATTATTACCTTTATTATCATGTTAAGGCCTCATTTTAGAGGTAAGTTTAAAGTGTATGTCAAAAGGGGAAGAATTAAGGGCTTCTTCAGACTAGTGTTGGTCTCTGAAAAGTGATCCATTTTTGGATCGCTCTGCAACTACTTGCACGCTGCAAATGCTGTCGGACTCTATGCACACCCAAAGCTTCAAGGGATATAATTCCTGCCGCAGCTGCTGCATCTACAACTAAAGGGGTAGAGATTGGATGGCAGTAAAAGCATGGCACAACCATAGGGTTTTACTGCACCCAAACCACTCTCTACCGAGCCCTCAAACTCCTGTTGTGAATGTACTGTGATCTGCAACTCCGTTAGAGAGGTTTAACTTTACTTCCAGTTCTGCTGTTGTTGATTTCACCAGAAAGCAAGTGAGGGAATGCCTGCAACAGGGACATAACGAGATATAAGTCGGAATGGGGTTCTAGCCTTCTCTACTCTGCTGTATGAAATCATATTTTTTGCTGTCTGCACTTATGTTGGAATGCTTCTCTTGCTTCCTGTCTGGTAAAATGTTGTCAGCAAGATAGGAAGTAAATTTGAATCTCTCCAATTAAAGTTGAATCCTTCCATCAATGAAACTTTGGATAGCCGAAAAACTTAGTATACACTATCAGTTCTTTCTCGTTCAACCCAACGGGCCGAATGAAAAAAACCTGAAAAGCTTGGGAGGAGATCCTGTACTTACTATGCAATGTTCTCACTAAGCTATTGTGTTCTGACAGGGGAATGTCCCCCCTGGACAGAACACATTGGTCAGCGATCTCAGGCATTGGCTGAGAGTGCTGATTGGATGTCGATCGGCAGACCTTTTTCAATCATGCCCCTTCGACAGAAGCCAGACGTTCGGCCGGCTTCTGTTGGACCGGCTGTCGTACACATAGCTGAATGCTGGCCACACACTATCCAAAACTATGGGCAAAAAAAAAGTTTTGTCTGGGCCAACACTTTTAGTGTTAGCAGGATTTAAAAAAGAAGTATGGGATTTTTTTTAACCATACTTACCTAGGTGGATGCAGCATTGGTCCGACCACCGCTAATCGCTTGGTTCTCAGAGCTCCGTGAGCAGAGAGCTGGTAACTCATTGGAATGCTGAGCTGTGGAGAGAGCGGGAGTGGCCAGTTTAGGCTCTCAGTGACTCACTGAGAGGCTGAGATGGTTGCCAGGCCAGGAATGTCGGCGGATCCCAACCATATGGTTGAAGTCCACTGGTCGTTAGGCAGATAGCCAGAACTGTGGATCAGCTCCATTGTGTCTAATCACAGTGCGAGCAGATCGCCGACAGCACACATTTGCCCCCCAGACTAGAAAGTGCAGGATCACATACTAGGTTCATAATCCTGCACAGGAGAGCCATATTGCCATCGTATATTTACTATATAATGTCACCAAGCGGTTAAAATCACAGTTTTCATTTAAGTGTTTACACAGAGGAGGGTTCTTTTTTTTTAAACAGAGGAAGCTACAATTTACATGCTAAAGCATGGAGATTTTAGGAACTGGGTTTAGGTCTATTAGAGAATTCAATTTTCATCTGCCATTATTAGAATCACCCTGTCATACATGTTCCTGAAAAGTGTCCATTTCTACATTGGCCGCTGCATGGTCCACTATATTAACCATCAGAGAACCCACCATGAGAAATGCTATGCAGACATCACTGGAGAGCATATAGGTGGGTGGGTGGCTGCAAAGAGGCTGCAGGAGAATATCAGCACTGAGATGCAACAAATCAGCAAAAAAGTCAAAATAAGTCATTTCATTTTTAAAAAATGGCTATTGTTTTTAATACTTTGTGCTTTAGAAAACTAAATTACATGAATTTAGGTTTAGATCTAGCTTTAACCAAAACAATATTTTTTGTATTTTAGAGTAGAGAACTCCCTTTCCCTCTTATTCTGTATACTCAATGGGAAGTGAGATGATATCTTTCTAATTTGAGGGAAGCCCATGTTAGGCATTTTTTGTGTCCCATTGGAAGATTTCTCCACTACTCTTGTTCTGGTGGCAACTCAAAATTTTGGATTTACCCCTCACTTTCATTCCAGGTAGCACTGGTGATCAGGTCGATTGAAGAGAGTCAATTTTCCTAATGGGAACAGAGACAGAGGCTCTTGACATGGCAGTATGGCTTCCACATCTATTTGCAAATGCATGCAAATAAAACCTCTATTTTTAATGTAAATGTGTAATTCGTTTTTTGTTTTTTTTAAATTTTTTGCTGGCTATCTTGTAATTGTGCTGGAATTTGTTATTTGTATTGTGTTAGTTCAGCAAAACAATCATGGCAATGGTTCTAACCCCGAACTGCTCTCTCAAAACCTAATAAAAAAACGTTTTATCCTCAGTTACTGTATGCTTTATGTTTATACTGCAAATCAGAATAAATTATAGAAAATATTTAATTTGATTTCTCTTGGGGAATTTATTCTTTTTGCACTTTGTAAACTGTGTCTGCAAGAAAATGGAAATGCTTTAGGGTTGTCTTTACCATCTTAAATTTACTGAAACTCATCTTAAATAATAGTTGTACCAACTGAAAATAAATGATGCACAATATATTTTGTTTTCAAATCGTTTTCTGAACAACAGCATAAAATTATTTGAAAAAAGAAAAATTTCAGTCAAAGTATAAAATTCTGATGTTATCTAATATTCTGTAAGGAAGGGGGAGGTACATGGGACATGTACAAAGGAAGTGACACTGGGGGACAAAGTAACACAACATAATCAGGTCTTCTCAGATAATCCACATATAAAGCCTAAACAATTATAATTATTATTTTTTTAATTAAACGTAAGCTGTATTTTGATTCGTATATTGAAAAGGAATAGATAATATAAAAAGTGATGAATTGAAACATTTATTTCCTCTTTTTCAGAACATATGGACTTCATTCCTCTACAATGAAAAGGCTGCTTTGTTTTTTGCTGGTCCTGGAATGTTTGGCATGTAAGGATTATTTGTATTTATTTTCTTAACATTCATTTATATTAAGTCTTTCATATTTAGACGGGCTGAAAAAGACAAAATTGAATCCCCTTTTCAACTAATGAATTTAATTTCACATTGCTCGAGTCAAGAAAATAAATGCTCTTTTACCTCAGTAAAACATTTTTTTAAATCAGTTTATTGTCAAAAGGTGACATAAAAGTTGTAAACTAAAGGCCCATTATTGAAATAAAAATATTGTGTGTTCGGTATACATTCAGCACACAAAATTATCGTATTCTGGAAAATAATTGCTTTTTTCATTTCAAATATCTTAATTTCTATTTACTCCACATTTACATACTTAAGAATTTAGTTTAAAAATACTCTGTCTCAACCCTTGTCATTTTTACTTTTGCTGGTCAACTTGATTTGCAAGTAATTGTAGAGAAAACGTAAAGAAAGAATGAATATAGAGAAATTCATTGTATTGTTTTATTACACATGCAGAAATCTGAATATATCTTCCTTGTCTTTTTAAAGTATATGTACATGCAAAACTTTTTTTTCTTTTGTTTAGATTAAGACAATAGTCATCTGGACCAATAGTAAGGGTGAATCTCCTTAATGGGGAAGCAGATGAGAATATAAACCTAACAGAGGTTTTGACTTTTTGACATTCTATAAAATATCATTTATTTTTTGCTTTTTATATATTTAAAATGGTAATCTCATACAAACAAAGTAAGTAGCAATTGGTGGAGCTGGGGAAGAGAGTGTTGAGGTTACACTTGCCTACATTTTTCTGATCCTGAAATTTGGCACTTGGAAGTCTGTGGCAGTTATATTTCTTGATCTGCAGCTCCCCAGATGTCAGAGTTTCTCCATAGACGTCTTATATGGTTGATAGCTGGTGGATTGGAGATGCAGGAGCAGACCCCTGAAGTTGATGTGTTAAAATTGTAAAATGGTGGATTATATTATTGGAGATGCTGAACTGTACTATATTTTTACATTACTTGGTATTAATTCATAGCGTTGGGTAAGAAGGTGTTATACTCAAGCATATTAATCCCATATCATAGTTACATTATACTTGACCTGTAATCTGCTCCTCCATCTCTTCAGATGTCAGAGGATCTCTATAGATATCTATGAGACTGAAAACTAGATGATCGGAAATGCAGGAGAAGAGTGTAGAGCTCCTGAATTGATGCAATAACATTTTAAAATAGTGGATTATACTATATTTTCACATTACTTTCACCTCCATATATATACATAATCCATCAAACGTTCTCAGTTTTTACTCGGTCATCTTTTAAGTATCTTCTAAAATTGATTAGCTAGCTATTCCATAAAAAATATAAATTAGCTTATTGTTTTCCGTCCAACAGATTTGTGCCAGGCGGTGACGGTCACTCAGAATGTACCCATAATTGTCACCAAAGCTGGAAAAAAAGTGGAAATTCCTTGTGAACATGATGATAAAAGTGGTTCTTACAACATGTACTGGTATCAGCAGAAACCAGGTGAGGGGATGAAGCTTATGGCTCTCTCAATCGCTTCATCTCCTCCCGCTATGGAGGATGAATTCAAGGGAAAATGGAATATGTCCAGGCCAGATATCACAAACTCCTTTCTGATAAAAGAGAAAGCAAAATCTGAAGATATGGCCGTGTATTTCTGTGCTTCCAGTATGCACAGCCACAAATAACAGAGAACGAGCCAACACAAAACCAACAACTTGCTTCATTAGGAGTGGCAATAATTTACTAAGCCACCTGCTGGGGAAAGCAGTGTGGTCCTAAAAATTCAATCAAACTTTGATTTAAAATAAATTGGGCTGTGGTTAAAGTGGAACTCCAGTTTCTACAATCAATTTCTGGCACCAAGATATTGAAGCTACATAATTTTCATGTGGGTTTTGGTTGGTGTTGGTCCAGGCTTTCCAGGTACAGGACAAGGTGAGTAAGGAGAACAGGTTTTGTGTTCAGAGGAAGGGTAGGTTTTAAAGAATGTATTTATGAAACAGGTTAAGTGTCAGGGTTTAAGATCAAATGGGGTTAGGTGTTAAGGGACAGATCAAAGGTTAATATTTAGAAAAGGAAGGGAAAGTGTTAAGGGCTCAATTATTTAAGGTTTAGGTGAGAATGTATATCAAGCAGGGGGGAATCAGAACTCCTGTTGGGTTTTTACTGCGATTACTGCTATTAGATAGATTTCCTCTCACTTTATGCCTTGCTAACAGTGGTTTTGCCAGACAAAATGAGGGGACATTTTGAAACAGGGACACAAAATGTATCTAATTTACTGTCTGGTAAAATGTTGTCATCGGGACAGGAAGTGAAGGTAAATCTCTCTAACAGAACATTGGCTAGCAGTAAAAATCTGACATGGGCTCTATAATATCCCCACTTTATTCAAAGCAAAGAAAAAAGTTTGGGCAGACATAAATTTTAAGCGTTAGGGGGAGGTACTTGCCTATCCCCCGCCCCCCAAACATGCCTGTACTGCTCTATCTATCTATCTATCTATCTATCTATCTATCTATCTATCTATCTATCTAATCTATCTATTTATCTATCTATCTACGTCTTTCTTACACAGGTTACTCAGCATAGGTGTTAGGAGGAGGCAGGGGACATTTTAAATACTAGTTAGGTTAGGGCTGAAATTCTACTTTAAAGTGATACTAAAGTCTTGTTTTTTTTTTCCGCTAAAAATAGCAAACATGTTATACTTACCTCCTCTGTGTAGAGGTTTTGCACAGAGCAGCCCAGTTCCTCCTCTTCTCGGGTCCCTCTTTGGCGCTCCTGGCCCCTCCCTCCTGTTGAGTGCCCCCACAGCAAGCAGCTTGCTATGGGGCACCCGAGCCACAAATCCGTGTGTCCATTCAGACATGGAGCCGCGGCCCGACTACCTCTCTCTCCTCATTGGCCCACTGACTTATTTATATCG
This sequence comes from Glandirana rugosa, assembly GCA_018402905.1. Taxonomy (NCBI): domain Eukaryota; kingdom Metazoa; phylum Chordata; class Amphibia; order Anura; family Ranidae; genus Glandirana; species Glandirana rugosa. The sequence continues at coordinate 113,466 of BLSH010406180.1, forward strand.
AGGAAGGTATAATTTCCCTGCAAAAACTTGGAGACTTTAGGAACTGGGTTTTGGTCTATCAGACAACCTTGATAAAAACATCCAATTTTCATCTGTCCTTTTCAGAATCACCCTGTCATACAGGCTCTCGATATAGAAAAATGCCCAAAAACGTCCCTTTAATATGGAAGGAGCTATATTTATTCAGTCACCCGGTTACTCCTCTCTCTCCATCAGCCCGGCGCCGAGGTACAGACTTACCTGTGTGCCTAAACACCGAGCCCACGGGGTATCGTTCGACGAACGACACCCCCGTGAGTTGTCCTCCCTCCCCGGTCCTCGCGGTTTCTCCCTGGGCTCTTCTCCTCCTTGACCCGACGAGACACGTTTTGGAGATGTGTCTCCTCCATTCATATTGTACAAACGATAAAAATCGCCTTTTTTTTTTGTTCTGAAATCATAGTGAAATTTCATCTTAAAGTCGGGATT
>BLSH010406180.1:145889-164201 GCA_018402905.1 Glandirana rugosa
AAAGATCACTGTCTACATTTTAAAAACTAAAGGACAGTGGAAGACGGTTGTTCTTACGTATCTCTTCCTTCTACATAAATGGTTTTCTCCAGATTGGTTAGTGTTGATATAGGTTGTAAAATTTATATATATATATATATATATATATATATATATATATATATATGTGTGTATAGACTCGGAACCTATCTGAAACTTTACACACTCTTCTTAGAGTTCCCTGGGACTTTCCCAAGAAGGTGACAGTTCTTGTATCCTTTTGGAAACAGAACGGTGGGATCACGACTAGCCGTTCCAGGGACAACTGTTAATGGTGACTATTAGATATAATCGTCGTACAGGACATTGGACTTGTTTCTTCTTTACATTTTTTAATTTAAACATGGTCTTAGACGGGTTAGATGTAATATATTTTTTGTCCTTATTATTTTATTCTATTATTATTATTATTATTTTTTACTACAGTATTATTTGTACTCAGATATGTGTGTATATATATATATATATATATATATATATATATATATATATATTTAAAATGTTGGATATAGTTGTGATTGGTTAGACCTCTTTTGGTAAATACATCTTCCTTCTCTATGCATTCTTGTTGGCAGAAGGTGACAGGAAATCAAAAATTTTACATCTGTCACTAGAAAAGGGAATAGAGAGTAAATCTTCCAATGGGGACCCCTGGTCCAATGACCACCGCCTACAAGGGGATTTCCTTAACTTTAGAGAGGTTTCTTCTCACTTCTTGTTGTGAAGGGGAATCTCTCCAATGGGACACATGGAACAAAAAAATTAATTGTTTTTTAACCTTTTCATACTTTATGCAAAACTTTATTTAAAAAAAAGTTCTGTCTTCCGAGATATATTAAATCATGCTGACCTGCAAGGCAACAACATGCATTGTATGTGCTATAGCGTGTGAGCCTTTCCTTTTCTAATGGGACTTCAGTGTCCATAATGCACTAAACAAGCACACCTGAATCACAGTGCAACCCATTGCATGCTATTGCTACAGGTATATAGCACCGACAATGTATGTATATTGCATATTGTACATTCACATCAGTCCCTGCCTTCAAGGAGCTTACATTCTAAGGTCTCTATCTACACATGTATACATACGCACTCGCGCATACTAGGGCCAGGCTGCAACGTATTAGATTAACCTACCAGCATGTCTTTAGCCACTTCAAGACCAGGCTTATTTCTGACATTTATTGTTTACAAGTTAAAATCAGTATTTTTTGCTAGAAAATTACTTAGAACCCCCAAACATTATATATATATATATATATATATATATATATATATATATATTTAGCAGAGACCCTAGAGAATAAAATGGCAGACATTGTAATATTTTATGTCACAATGTATTTGTGCTTTAAAATTGCGCACACTCATGGAATGGTGATGAACTATGGTACTTAACCACTTCAATTATAAAAGGAGTTGCTGCGCCAAAACCCCCAACCTATAAAATCAAACTTCTAGCAGCCAGCACAATTATTATTGAACGTACTATATAAGACATGAATAGCATTGGTGCAGCGCTAATAAGTAGAAAGTGACTTTAAATAAAAAAAAAAGTCCAAAATGTCCATATAATGATAAAAGAATGTAATCCCATGTGTTCCAGTGTTCCAGAAAGGAAAGAAGAATAGGAGACCGCCACCAACACCGCACACACTGTTTCTTACCCCTTGCGGTGGACCCTCATCACAAAGGTCATTAACAGCATATATCTGCAACATTATAGCCAATCCAGCAGCGGTACTCAGCCCTTATTAACAGTCAACAGAGGGGGAGTTGACTGTTAATAGGCGCTGAGTACCGCTGCTGGATTGGCTATACTGTTGCAGATATATGCTGTTATTGACCTTTGTGATGAGGGTCCACCGCAAGAGGTAAGAGACAGTGTGTGTGGTGTTGGTGGCGGTCTCCTATCCTTCTTTCCTTTCTGGATCGCCGGAACACATGGGATTACATCCTTTTATTATTATATGGACATTTTGGACTTTTTTTGATTTAAAGTTGCTTTCTACTTATTAGCACTTAACCATTTCAGTCCTGGAAGGATTTCCCCCTTTCCTGACCAGAGCACTTATTGCGATTCGGCACTGTGTTGCTCTAACTGACAATTGCGTGGTCGTGCAACATTGTACCCAAACAAAATTGACCCCTTTTTTTCCCACAAATAGAGCTTTCTTTTGGTGGTATTTCATCACCTCTGTAGTTTTTATTTTTTGCGCTATAAACAAAAAAAGAGGGACAATTTTGAAAAAAAACCAAATATTTCTTACTTTTTGCTATAATACATATCCAAAAAAAATATAAAAAAACAAAGTTATTCATCAGTTTAGGTCAAAATGTATTCTTCTACATATTTGTGGTAAAAAAAAAATCAAAATAGGCATATATTGATTGGTTTGCACAAAAGTAGCCGCGTTTACAAACCATGAGAATTCATTCAAGGCGTTTTTACTATTTTTTTTTTACTAGTAATGGCGGTGATCTGTGATTTTTATCGTGACTGCGATATTGCGGCGGGCATATTGGACATTTTTTGACACTTTTATGGGACCATTGACATTTATACAGCGATCAGATCTAAAAATAGCCACTGATTACTGTATAAATATCACTGGCAAGGAAGGGGTTAACCTGCAGGGGGCAATCTAGGGGTTAACTGTGTTCCCTAGGTGTGTTCTAAAAGTGTGGGGGCTGGGCTGGCAGGGGCATGACAGATCCAACTGATCCCGATCACAGGGATCAGTAGATCTCTGTCATGCCACCTGACAGAGCGGGAAGCCACTGTGTTTACGGTGGTTCCCAGCTTTTCTGCTGCACCAAGTGATCGCGGGTCGCCGGCGGACATGGAGTCCACCCGCCACGCTCACGGAGCACATGTTCATAGATGGCGATCTGCGCCAACTTGTCGCCGTCTTTCTACACGAGGCGGTCGGCAAGTGGTTAAAAAAATCTCCATAAGCCCTTTTTTAAACATTTTTAAAGGTTACCTGTTTAGAGTTACAGAGGAGGTCTTGCACTAGCATTATTGCTCTCGCTCTAATATTTCACATGTGTGGTTTGAACATTGTTTGCATTTGCTGGCGCAACTCACGTATATGTTTTCTTTGGCGCGTGAGCGCGGAGGGATTGGGCGCTTTAAAAATGTTTTTGTTTTTGTTTCTTATTCATTTTATTCATTTATTTTTTACACTGTCTCTTAAAAAAAAAATTCAGATCACTTTTATTACTGTCACAAGGAATGTAAACATCCCTTGTGACAGTAATAGGCAGTGGCAGGTACACTTTATGGAGGGATCTGAGGTCTAAAAGACCCCAAACCCCTCCTCTGCACTTAAAAGTGGGGGGGGGTTGTCCCCGCCCACTCCTTGAAAAAACAGCTGAGCGGCTGCTTAGCCGCATCTGTTGCTGTTACTAGAAGAAGGCTGTTTGTCAGCTCTAAAAAACGGTACCAGGGTGATGGGTGCAGCTGCAGGCATCACTCCACTACAACCACTTCAGCAAAATGACGTACAGGTATGTGATTTTGTGGGAAGAGGTTAAAGTGTGGGAGGAAACTGGAGTTCATGGGGGAAATCTATACAAATCCTGGGAGAACATACAAACTCCATGCAGATTGGAATTCAAACTGGGGACCCCAGTGCTATAGGAATCACCTGCTCTGTTTTATGGTGCACTGGAAAAATACAAGTCGGCTATACTGTTTTTGACCCCTGAATATGCCTTGAATATGCCTTGAGGGTCCGTAGAAAATAAATGGGCCCATGCAATAAATTCTGAGGCGCAGGGGAAATCCGAAAATAGGTCCTACATGACAAATAAACATCAAAGCAATCCTATGGCAAAAGTCAAAAGCAAATTTCATCCCCAACATACTGTGCTGAGCACCTTCTGGTGCCCAAAATGACCTCCAGTGGCACTTGCCCTGCTGCTGTGATTTCCACCATTGCTCTGTGACACCCTGCCAAGCCACATTGCTGCAAATGGGGTCATGAATGGCTAATTGCAAGGCCCAAGTGCTGTAAATGGGCATAGCATGTGTCATTACACACAATACTAGAGAGGTTTAGTGGTAGCATAGGTGTGCACAGCCTATTGCATTAGGGTGTGCACCACAAAGCTCAAACCCACATGAGTCTGTGTGTGTGTATATATACTGAGGGTATCAGTAGGGCAGGGATTGGTGTCAGTAGTTTTTATTTCTATTTTCTATTTTATTATTTTACAGTTTCTTTTAGTTTTTTAAATATTTTTTCTGTGTTTTAAGGAGCCCTGTTAGGGGGGTTTGGTGAAATACCAGGGGTCTAAACAGGGGGAATCTGCGCCACACTGGGTGATTAGAGTGTGCCCAGGCATACCTGGCACACCCAGTGCGCACACCTATGTTAGCAGCAGATAATGGGGCAGCATGGAGTGGTTCTAAGGCATTAGTCAATGTTTAACGCATGGTTGTGGTTAAGAAGGGGAGGTCAGTCGTCTTTTAGATTTGCTTTATGAATCTTACACTTATGCCAAGTTCTTTAGTAATAAAATCTTGCATTTGCCTGCAAACACACATTCACAATCCATTCATTTTTTTTTCTTTAACAAAATATGGTCAACCTTAATTTCTTAAATGTATGCTGACTAGGTTGCGTATTTATAAAAATCCTTTGGCTACTTTTTTTTTAACCTCTGACTTTATAGTCATTGTGTGAATACAAAACCACAGGTCAGAGAAATTGAGAAAACACACCAACCTGGGCTTCCAGTACTTTTGGACAGCATGGCACTCACATGCCACTAAGTTGCCCAGGAGTAAGCACTGCCACCCAAGTAGAGGAAGAACCCATGATGTCGGAAGACTGAAGGAAATAAATGAATACATAAAATATTTAAATAAATAAAATAATTAAATTATTAAAATAATTTTAAAAAATCATGTTTTTATTTTTAAGTGATGGTAGTGGGGGGCGGGGGGTCCTTTCGGGTGAAGGGGGTAAAAGTGGAGATGGATTTTAGGAATGCTTTTATTTTTCAGATCTTGACTCTTGCAATGGTCTGCTCTGGCATTGGACTCTTAAATCTGCATCATAAAATATAATATAATCTTGGTTGAAGCTACACAACAAAATACATAAAAAAACTTACATTTGGAAATAATTGTTACCTTCTGTCTTCACTGCCCATCCTAAGGGTAGCGTGGTCATTGGGCAAACATTGCTATATACAGTAAGTCGAATGTATAGACCTTTCAATATCATATCATGCATGTTGATGTGGGAGGAGACAGGAAGCACAATAGTTTAATTGTTGCACTTTACATGGATGAGTAGTGACAGATGGAGAGAGGATCAGCAGATAACAGGCGCAGAAATTTACAGATCTCATATAACAAAATAAATTTATATAAACAGCTTTGTCCTTGCCCAGATGATAAAACTTGCAACATGTTCAGAGAACTTTTTGCCATTTTATTAATAAACATTCTTCTGGGTAAGTGTCAAATACTCTGTGGTTTAACTCTTCACAGGCTACAAGATATACAGTATATCTACTGTAAATAGAAAAATACATGCTTTGCGTTGGTAACAAATAGGCTAAAACTCATAACACATGGCTTTAATGTTGTGTGGGCCCTGAAAATCTACAATAGTTACAGAGAAGCAGTACATCTTCTGCTACTGTATAATTCCAGCATGATTTGTCAGCTTGGTAGCTGCTTTACCTGCCACTGCTTTACTATAATTTTGTGTTTTCTTTTTGCTTTCAAGTGTATTTTCTTTCTAAATATCATTTATTTGTTTTTATGTTATTTTTCATATGACTTTATAATATTGCATTACATTTATTTTTCTTTGTTTGCTATATTTTATTGCTGCTTATTATTTTTTTTTTGCCATTTACCTTAGTTTTTATGCTGTTTTATCATGTGTTATTTCTTTTTTTGTTTTTAATAGTGTTTTATTATATTGTCATGGATTTTTACACTGCTTTATCATATGAAATCTGCTCTTCTATTTTTATACTGCTTTACTACACTTTTTTGTTTGTTTTCTTTTTTCACACTGTGCTACTATTATGTCATTTTTTGTTTGCTTTGGAGTTTTAACTACTGTTTTACTAAAATGCAATGTTTTGTTTTTGTGTTTTAATATCTTTTATTAAATTGTATTTCTTGTTTGTCTTTGTGTTTTTTTCATGCTACTTTAATGCCATAATTTACTACAATGTCATTCATTTAGCTGTTTAGTCATAATTTGATGTGATATGATATGAACTTTATTCATTTATAAACCATTTTGCATATTAAAAGATAAAAGTAAGAAAAAAACAAAAATAGGATATGGTGTTTCTGTAATTCCCCCTAGACTTTAGATATTTGCCATAATGACTATTTTTGATGACGTTGTCACTATATTATAACTTTCTTCTTGAGTAAATATTTGTGTCATTCATTCATTCATTCGTTCATTCATTCATTCAGTAAGTAATAATCCTGTTACTTTAAATGTTTTTTAAGCTATTATGCTATCATAATAACACATAATTTACTTACCTTTGTTTTTTTATTGCTTCTCGGTATATAATATTTTATTCTACATTTCTAGTTTTTCATGCAAATTAAAATAAAATATTTGATGTTAGTGGTGTATAAAGCTCAGGTTGATATACTTTTTCTTTCTTACTTTAATCTTTTCCTTTCCTTGTCAATTTTAATGTACACAGTTTTGGTACTAAGTGTATAAAATGAGTAACATGGCTTTTGTGTCTCATTACAGGTCTGTGCCAGGAGGTAAAGGTTGATCAGGGTCATAAGCTTCTTATAGTTAAAAAAGGGGATCCAGTGGAGCTTTCATGCAAGTATTATACTGAGACTAACTATGCTATGCTTTGGTACCAGCAGAAAACAGGAAAAGGTCTGCAGCTTATGGTGTATTCAACAGATACTAAACCAAGTGGAATGGAAACTCCATACAAAGCCTGGACTTTTAATAGACCTCACCTTCTGAATTCCACTCTGAGCCTGGCGGCAGCAGACCCTCAGATCTCTGCTGTGTATTTCTGTGCAGTCAGTAGGCACAGCTGCAGACAGCAAATTACCTGCCGGCATAAAACCTGCCAATCTCAGAGGATGCGTTATATTGATGACATACAGAACTATTCCCAGGAAGGCCAGCAGGGGCAGCAGTTTTCTGTTATCTCTACACACACTTCATAGAACCTATTAATAAAGGATTAATATTGTTACTATTTATTTCCTGTAAGAACACAAATTTAGAAGACTTTTATATATGCAATAAAACATTTTTTTGCTTAATCAATTCTACTTACAAGGACACAGCTTTTACAACTAAATACATTGAATTAAACCTATTTTGTATATTCTACATGTTTATAAAGATATGTAATGGATTCTTCTCTTTTTTCTTTTTCTTTCTACTATCCATCCTAGTCTGTCAATGCCATCAGCCTGGCACAGCTGTTTTTAAAGCTGAATTCCAGGCAAACAGTTTAAAACACAGATGAAATACAAATATGGGAGCTGTTTTACCTGCCAAATTAATTGGTAATTCTGTTCATTTAGTACTGAGACTTACACAGCTCAGCCAAAGAGAAGAGCACTTGTTGCTGTGGTTTTATTTTCACTTACAGGTATACTCCCCACCTTAACCCTGCTTGAGACTAGAAAGAGAAATTAGAAGCATCACACAGTGACCAGATTTTTCTCTGCGGCCATTGAGTAACACTTCCTGGTCTTGACCCTCCCCCAGTCTGTGATTGGACAGTAAAATGAGAAACAACAGACTTATAAGCCAATCTCTCTGACAACTCTGCTCTCTCCTTCACACCTATCAACACCTATTGTTGGCACATGAGCACTGCAGCACAACTTACTGGCTCCTAGTGCTGCCCCCCCCCCACTCTCCCAGTCTGAGCCATGCTGTACAGTTGATTGAAAGAGGCTGATACCAAGTCAAATTAGGGTACTTAACCACTTAAGGACCGGAAGGATTTCCAGCTTTAGGACCGGAGCCCTTTTTGCGATTCGGCGCTGCGTCGCTTTAACTGACAATTGCGCAATCGTGCGACGTTGTACCCAAACAAAATTTGCGTCCTTTTTTTCCCCACAAATAGAGCTTTCTTTTGGTGGTATTTGATCCCCTCTGCGTCATTTCTGATCGCCGCTATAAACAAAAGAAGAGCGACAATTTTGCAAAAAAAAACAAATTTCTTACTTTTTGCTAAAATACAAATCTAAAAAAAAAAAAAAAAAAAAAACATTTTTTTCACTGTTTTTGGCCGATTTATATTCTTCCCCGTATTTGCGATAAAAAAATCGCAATTGGCGTTTATTGATTGGTTTGCGCAAAAGTGGTCGCGTTTACGGGTGATGAGAATTCATTTTTGGAGTTTTTATTTTTTTTTTATTTTTTACTAATAATGGCGGCGATCTGCGATTTTTTGCGGTACTGCGATATTTCAGCGGACATGTCGGACCATTTTGACACTTTTTTGGGACCATTGGCATTTATACAGCGATCAGTGCTATAAAAATGCACTGATTACTGTGTAAATGCCATTGGCAGTGAAGGGGTTAACCTGCAGGGGGCGCTCTAAGGGTTAAGTATGTTCCCTGGGCGTGTTCTAACTGTGGGGGGACTGCCCTAACAGGAGAAGGGAAGTGGTCACAGCCTTCATGTACAGGAAGGCTGTGATCACAGCCCTTCCCCCTTCACAGAGCGGAGGTCCGTGTTTACTTACAGGGACCTCTGCTCCTTCGCTCCGGGGGGGCCATCGCAGGTAGCCGGCGGCAATTGAAGCCACCGCACCCGCTCCCCGGCCCTCCCCGGACACAGTGAGCGCGCGGGCGCGCCTCCGGTGACGCGCGCGCGCTCACTAGGCGCGATCACGCGGCCGCCGTCATATGACGGCGATCCGCGTTACAGAGCCACTTTGCCGCCGTCAATTGCCGATTGACGGTCGGCAAGTGGTTAAACTGCTTGCATGTAAAAATACATTAATAATGTATTCATTACTATTATTATTATTATTATTATACAGGATTATACAGGATTTATAGCGTTCCAACAGTTTGCAAAGCTCTTTACAACATGAGAGTAGACAGTTCAGTTACAATACAATTCAATACAGGAAGAATCAGAGGGCCCTGCTTGTTAGAGCGTACAATCTAATAAATACAAAGCTGCATCAACCACTTGCCGACCAGCCGCCATCATTAAATGGTGGCAAGTCGGCTCTCCTGCACAAATCGCCATACCTGTACTGCGGTCCATGCATGGAAGATAGCGGGCGCGCGCTGACTCGATATAAGAAGTAAGGGTGGTAGTACCGCGCGATGAGCTCCCAAAACAAAAGGGGGGCAAGAAGTAGACCTTCCCTATATCTCTTGGGTGAATTAAAGGATAAATCAGAAAAATTATTTGAAATCAGAAAAATTATTTATGGTAATGTTCAATTGGCTGCTGCCCTGCCAAAAACACTACAAAGTAGTAGTGTGTGACTGAAAATAAAAAATTTGGTATGGCAGATTGGCGCTGCCAGACTCTGTGCAAAAATGCAAACAATACAGTCCTAAATCAATGCTGTGCAACCAAATAAGAATAAATGTGAATACTATAAAGTAGTGTGGAGTATGTGGTACCACTCCTTTTGGGAGTCATGTGCAAATCAAATTAATTGAGAATATAAAAGTGCAAACATGCAATAAATGTATAAATGGTTATAATATTAAAAAAAATATTAAAATGTGCAAATATGTGCAGGTTCTAACTGTATGCCATACAGCCAAGTGCATAGGTAATGAGGTAGTATGAGGTCACCCTGGGTGAAATTGTGCAAATATACATATCCAAAGACTGAATTACAAATGTGCAAAAAAGTTGTATATAGTATCAGGTATTGGTAAATACTGTGCTCCAGGAGACTGAGCCAGTCCTGGCTCCTGCTTACGCGTTTCGTCATCAGACGTCATCTGAGGCGACGCGTAAGGCGTAAGGATTGATTTAGGACTGTATTGTTTTGCATTTTTGCACAGAGCTTTTTGCACAGAGTCTGGCAGCGCCAATCTGCCATAACAATTTTTTTATTTTCAGCGCGCTGACTCGATGTCCGCCAGTGACCCACGATCACCGGGTACAGAGGCAGAATGGGGATCTTCCTATGTAAACAAGGTGGCTCCTCATTCTGCAGACGACATAACAGAGATCTTCTGTTCCCAGTGATCAGCAACAGCGATCTCTGTCATGTCCCTGCCAGCCCATCCCTTCTACAGTTAAAACACACCCAGGCAACACACTTAGCCCCTTGATCGCCCCCTAGTGTTAACTCCTTTCCTGCCATGTGTCATTTATATAATGATCAGTGCATTTTATAACACTGATCAATTTAATAATGTCACTGGTCCCCAAAAAGTGTCATTTGGGGTCTGATTTGTCCACCGCAAAAATCGCAGATCACTGCCATTACAGTACAAACAATAAAAAATAAATAAAAGTCCCTAAATCTATCCCATAGTTTGTAGACGCGATAACTTTTGCGCAAACCAATCAATATACGCCTATTGCAATTTTCTTAAACCAAAAATATGTAGAAGAATACATATTGGCCTAAACTGATAAATAAATTAGTTTTTTTATATATATATATTTTTGGATATGTATTATAGCAGAAAGTAAAAAAAAATGTTTTTTCATTCAAAATTGTTGTTCTTTTTTTGTTTATAGCCCAAAGCTAAAAACCGCAGAGGTGATCAAATACCCCCAAAAGAAAGCTCTATTTATGGGAAAAAAAGGAAGTGAATTTTATTTGGGTACAACGTTGCAAAACCATGAAATTGTCAGTTAAAGTGACGCAGTGCCCTATCACAAAAAATGGCCTGGTCATTAAAGGGGAAATCCTTCCAGTCCTTAAGTGGTTAATTTGTCTCTTTTATGTCTGCCTGAATGATGTACAACTGAGACTTTACATATGCCTCAGATGGTGACTAAAAGGTCATAAGTAAAAACTATCTTTATTATAACATCTTCATTTTACAAAGTTAAATATTTTTTAAAAAGAACAGCCATCATTCCCATGGCTTACAGTCCCAGGGGGCATAACCACAATTAACCTACATGCAATTCTCTAAAAGGATGAACATAAGAGCTGCAGAAGTGCATGGGTCAACGCATTTCACAGAATCGCTTCTTCAGGGCCTTCAACCCCGGGTAAGAGTATTTATACAATGAGTAACAATTATCCAAAGTAGATTAAGTATAATACATATATCAAAACAATATACATACAAAAATACACCCTATACCAACTGGGGAAGGGGAGAAAAAAATAAATACATTTTTAATACATTCAATTATTTGTTACAATAATGTAACATAAAGGTGGCAGCCCCAGATAAGTTCCTCTGTAGTCCAGCTTTAAGGTAGACTTCTCTACTCTATTCTGCTGCTGATACTTGCCTTATATTTGTTTCCCCCTGCTGCCCCACTGGAGCAATGTAAAAAATCCTTCAGTAAGTTCCAGTTCCACCTAGGTAAAGCATACAAAGGGCTAAGACAGTATTCAGGCCTGGCATTTGGCCACCCAGACTCTCATTGCTGCTTCATGGAAAGAAGAGACATGAATTTGTTTAGGTTTTTACTGCTTTCCATGCCAGTTGGGAAGATTTACCTTCACGTTCTCTTCCAATGACACAGAGTTTCTTCCTCATTCCCAATAATGGGGAAAAAAGGAGTAGAGTTGAAATGTATTGATTGTCTAGTAAACAAGTGAATTACAAATCATTGATGCATAAAATAAAAAGGGGTAGACCTACCGTACAAGCATATCTTACCTCCGGGTGGATGTGCCATTCATGCATACTGTGCAGCTGTACAAGGTGCCATGTACATTTAATGTTGGTCATACAACTGCTAAGACCTGCCCCAGCTGTCACCTTGACCCGGGCACTAATCTCTTCTGGGGCTAGTTTGCAAATTGGGAAGCATTGACGATACTGCCCTACTCTACTTATACCTACTTCATACCCTGTAAATATGTGAAAAATCAGCGCTAAACAAATAAGATAAACAGCTGCCAGCACAAAAGGAATAACACAACTTCATAAAATAAGCGAAAATAAAAATGCGGCGCTGACGGTGCTATAGATGTAAGTCACTTTTTATTATTTTATGGCTGGCTTTGTTTTGATGTGTTACAATAAATTTTACTACGGATTACACTATGTTGCTACATTTTTGTTTTATTCAGGCAACGTGTTTGGTGTTATGATGGCCGCCTTTCCCCTATGCCTTTGGAACATCTTTGCATGTCCTGGACACCTATTGGACTGGAGACCTATCGTGGAAATCTGACCAACTGGCTGCATCCATACAGGCACTATAAAGCCTCATACACATGGGCGTATGTTAAAAAATAAGCAAAATAAGCAAAAAAAAAATTTACGTTTTTCGGCGTTATGCATCAGCGTTAGTGAGCGTTAGTGAACGTTAGTGAGCGTCGGCGTCAATAGGCATCTTTAAAAAAAAAAAAAAAATCCTCTGCTATTTCTCAACCTAAAAACGTTGGCGTCAAAAACGGTTAACGCTAGTACGGCCTTAGTGAGCGTTTTGCGGCCCCGGCGTCAAAAACGCCAAAACTTTACAGCCTCAGAATGCGCTACCCATGGGTTCTAACTTCAGCTCACTAACGCCGACGCCCTCTACAGCTCAAAAACGTCTGCGTTTTTATGGGGCCATTGACTAACATGGAGAGCTGCAAAAAACGCCAGAAAACGTTGCGTCAAAAAACGGCCGTGTGTATGAGGCCTTAAAGTGTACTTCTGGTGAGCATGCATTGCTTATGGTGGTGGTGTCATATCACTTGAAGTCGCTTTCCTCATCTTCATGGGAGTTTTATGTACTGTTACTGTGCACTTCTGTTCTTCAGTGTATAGACATAATGCACTATGTTGTTTTATTTTTATTTTTCTATATGGGAGACATCGTGAACAGAGAGACATCTCTATGATCCAGCCCTTCACAGTGGCCTTATCTAAGTGCTTTGGCTGCTCTCTTAATTGAGACAGCACCTGGAGCTAGTGAGTGAGCATTTCACTTAGAGACTGTTTGTTCCTTGACATTTTCAGAATTCATCATCTGATTATTGGGATACTTTATGAACTATATATTTTTTGGACTATTTTTGCACTTTAACCTTTTCAGCGCCACATTTTTATTTTTGTTTAACCTCATACCCTGGACACGAATCCTTCCTGTTAAAGTCCAACTATGACTTTATTCCAATAAAAGACAGGGGACAATCCAAAGAGTATCAAACACATTGGGGGGGTCCAAAAACATCCCCTTCATCAGGGCTTGACTGAGAACAATGGGAATGGACTAGAAGTGAACTGAACCTATAATAGTGTTTCTTCCAGCATGATTAAAAGCACAGGTTTTGTCAGCATCTGCTTTAGCCCAAGCCCTGTTGAAGGGGGTATTTTTTGACCATTGAAACCTGTTGACTACTCTTTGGATTGTTGGTCCAGGCATGTGGGTGGATCCTGACTTCATTGTCACGATCGTGCCCAAGCCTGGACCAGTTCTGTGACATCAGCCAACAGTGAGCTTCAGCCCACTGTCAGCTGAAAACAGAACGAACTGCACCCCTGTGATCCACAGGAGAAGTACGGCCAAAAGAGCTTAGGCTGTACTTCTCCATTAACAGTTGTATGACACATCAAATTCCATTTTTCATGAATTCTTCTTAGGCAATAAATGCTGTCTGAGAGAGTTCAGGACATCAAAGAGGTTGATCTATCTATCTATCTATCTATCTATCTATCTATCTATCTATCTATCTATCTATCTATCTATCTATTTATTGACAATAAAATTTGACTCCAAAAAATGTTCTTGCACATGGTCCCTTTGCTGATTATGTCCACCATTGTCTTCCATTAAAACACTAAGACGTTTTGCACAAATTGACTCCTGAATTGACCTTATTTAGACAAAATCACACCCTTCTTTATAAGCTCCACCTTTAAGGGTTCCAAATCTGTACTGACATGCTAAAATTTAGACTGATAAGGGCGTGGTCTACAAACACTGAACTATAATGAATTATACAATGAAAGATCTACCTAAAGCCAAACAGAATTGAATGCCAAAGAGTTAATCCACCAACAAGAACCCAACAGGAAATAAGGGAAATATTTAGAAATCCTTACTACAGGAAATTTACAGCCCATTTTCTACATTGAAGCATGAGGCTTTTTGGTGTTGTTGATGTCACATCATTTTAAATACCTCATTATTTAAATAGTTTTTGCAGGAAACATCTGTCTCCAAGACTGAAATGACAACGTTCCTCTCTCTGATTCTGGTTATCAGTTCCTTACCAGGTGAGTTCAGGATTCCGCTAATGGTTTTAATGTTGCAAAATTATTATTATTTTTTTTTTGTAACCACCAGTGTATACGTAAATGTATTCCAATCTCTAAGCAAAACTTTATATGGTAACAAATGGTGATAATAAAAATAACAGTGATAGCTGGGTTGATTTAGTAAAGGAATAGAAGACATTTTCCAAGCAAAGTGAAAATTCATGAATTAAGTAAATTTGTTAATTTGGAATACCTAATCACATGGTAGAAAAAGAAACTCTTTCTTTTTTAATTTTTTTACACATGGTTGAGTATTTAACGTGAACACTGCTTTACTTTATTCATTAACATTCACTTTACAAAGTTTACATTCACTTGAATAGGTCAGCACTCTTCCCTTTTAGTAAATCTACTAAGATAACTTTAAAACATTAAGATTTAACCTGTGTATAACTATATATGTGTTTAAAGTCAAAGGATTTTCCTGGGATTTAAAAAATGATCACATAGACCAGCGGGCAAAACAATAGGCTTATCATAAAGCATCATCATATCATAGGAATTTTTATACTAGAGTTGAGGGTTGAGGGTAGGAAATTGCTGCAGGTTGCTTTTAACATTTTCAGCAAAAATTAAATAATATAATTAATAATAATAATAATAGTTACAACATTAGCACCACTATCACAACTTGTAATATGTTACAATAATAACTGTATTTAACTGCTGCTCAATAAGGTGTATACACTTAAATAATAAAGAAAGTAAGAATAATGTTGCCACTATTATAAGATCTTACATTAGAATCATGATTTATATTTATTTTTTACAATATTTGTCATTGTTGATGAGTAGAAAGGCTACGCAAATATTGACATTTATGCATATCAATAAAAATAATATTAAAAAAAAAACCATGTAAAAACAAATGATAATAATAATGCTACTATTATTACTACTACTATTAAAAAAAGTGAAAACAAATGATACTACTATTGGTATGATAATAGTAATACTATTAAAAACATGCAAAAACAAATTATGCTAATATTAAAGCTAAAAATAATAATAACTACAATAATAATAATACTACTATTTTAAAAAAATGTAAAAACAAATGATGATACTACTACCCCTACCACTGCTACTATTACTACTACTAATAATAATAATAGTTACAATATTAGCACCACTATTACAATTTGTAATGTGTTACAGTAATTACTTTACAAACATATATATTTAACTGCTGCTCAATAAGGTGTATACACTTAAATAATAAAAAAGTAAGAATAATGTTGCCACTATTACAAGGTCTTACATTAGAATCATGATTTATATTTCTTTTTTACAATGTTTGTTGCTGTTGATGAATAGAAAGGCTACACAAATATTGTATGTAATATTTTATGCATATCAAGAAAAATTATTTTTAAAAATAAAAACATGTAAAAACAAATGATACTACTACTGGTATTATAATAATAATAATACTATTAAAAAAATGTAAAAATAAATGAGGCTACCACTACAGCTAATAATAATAATAACTATAATAATAATACTACTATTTTAAAAATGTTTAAAAAGAAATGATGCTGCTACTACCCCTACCACTACTATTACTACTACAACTACTACAACTACTACTACTACTAATAATAATAATAATAGTTACAATATTAGCACCGCTATTATAACTTGTAATGTGTTACTTTACAAATATTTGTATTTAACTGCTGCTCAATAAGGTGCAAACACTTAAATAACAAAATAGTAAGAATAATGTTGCCACCATTATAAGATCTTACATTAGAATGATGATTTATATTTATTTTTTTACATTGTTTGTCACTGATGATAAATAGAAAGGCTATACAAATATTAACATTTTATGCATATCAATAAAAATAATATTAAAAATAAAACAAATCATAATACTACTGCTACTACTACTATTTAAAAAATGTAAAATTAAATAATAGTACTACTAGTATGATAATAATAATAATACTATTAAAAAATGCAGAAACAAATGATGCTACTACTACCGCTACTACTACTACTATTACTACTACTACTAATAATAATAATAAATAATTATAATAATGTATAGAATTTTGGGGAAGACAAGACGCATAGAGTAAGAACAAATGAACTGTCAATGTTGCAGTTATTGTTACTGCATATTAAAATAGATTTAAAAAAAAAACTAGTTTCATCCTTGTGATAGAGATTACATTCTTTTAATGTAATAATGTCTCCACCTTGTATCTTTGGCAGGTTATAGTTTGGTAAATGTGAAACAAGCTGAAAGACTTCTCCTTGTTCAGTCAGGAAAACCGGTGGTGCTGAACTGCGATCAGGATGCGAGTAACTACTACTACATGTACTGGTACCAACACAAAGCAGGACAGGGGATGAAGCTCATGGTCCTCTCTATAGATGTTAAATCTGAAGACATGGAGCTAGGTTTTAAGGACAGGTGGTATTTAAAGAGGCCTTCAGTTTTTAACTCCTCTCTTCACTTAAAAGAGTCCGAGAAGGAAGATTCTGCCACATATTTCTGTGCTTCGAGTATGCACAGTTTGAAATTGTAAAGTGACACCTGGCAATTAACAGTGTGGCCATTACTTATTAATACAGCAGGGGGCACTACTCTTGATCACTTCACTTTAGCAACAGAAGCACTTTTTAATTGATCGGGATAATGATATTAACCCCTTGCTGGACAACTGCTTTCCAGTTAATCAAGCAAGTATCAAGCAAGGATTTGACAACTTAAAGGATAAGTTCCCCCTTTCTGGCAGAATTTTACTTTTCTTTTTTTTTTTATAGATATGTTTATTAGAAGTTTTGCAGGTTACAACGTAGCTTCAGTTGCAGGTTACATAGAAACCAAGAAAAATAACATAAATCTTGATCGGTACAGAGCAGAGTCATACAAAGTCGAAATTCTATCAGTCTCAAAGCGTAGCAAGTAGTATTAAAATCAGTAGCAAGGTAAGTCATGGTATTAGGCATGGGTGTCCAGTTAATGGGTGCCTAACTCACTTCAAAGGACCCTGTCGGGGTCGAACTGATAGTAAAGGAGACCTACGGAAGGCCTAGTATGACCTTGTGTAACGGTAGATAACATAACTGAATTATATAGAAACATTGAGCCCAGGGTATAAAAGATTGTATTACCCGTAACTGATAAATCTGGCCTGGGGGCTAGAATTTTACTTTTCATAATAAATCGAAGTGTTTTCCAATGCCATTTATAGCCTAGCCATCCCAATATGCTTTTCTCTCACTTATCTTATCCACAGGATGTTTAAAGAGGTTGTAAACTCTGGGGAAACAAAAACAAAAAAATAAAAACATGTAAGACAAAGGCATAATGAGCTAATGTGCATTGCATACTAGCTCATTATAAAATGCTTACCTTAGAAAAAAGCCCTCCAGCGACGCCCGCATACCGCTGAGACTGCTGACATCTTCCCTGGTGTTTCTTTCGAGTTTGCGTGCTCTGGCACTGTAAGTGGCCAGAGTCATGGCACAGGGCTATGAACTTAGCTTTTAACCACTTGCCTACCGGGCAAGGTATTAAAGATATATGAATTGCCCAGAAGAATCCTCCTTTGTATGTCCTTCCGTCGTCAGAGTGACACATGTAAGTATTATAAAATCTAATTAAAAGTGATTAGGATTCGCGTCCATGTGACAGATATAGACACTAATTTATGGTGGTTTTCTTTCGAGATACACATACTTTTTTAATATTTTTACAACGAACCCATGGCACAACGTACTGGCACGTTAACAGTAAGTTTCACACTGTCGCGACTTTCGATTGTTAACCGGACCTGTCCTTCCCCCATATTCACGGGCCATCCGTTCACCAATTTTCGATTCAAGTA
>BLSH010406180.1:197527-209971 GCA_018402905.1 Glandirana rugosa
CCATATCCCTCTCCAAGGACGAGGACAACACTCCCTGTCTAATCGCAAGATTTTAGTAGAGTATGACCACTTCCCTGTCCTACCAGTATGAGATGATTTTAGAACGCTAATCTGTCCCTCACAACAGGAGCAAGAACCTCTCCCTATACAAATATTAAATGATTTTACAACGCTAATCTGTCCCTCACACCAGCAGCAGGAACCTCTCCCTACACCAGTATGAGATGATTTTAGAACGCTAATCTGTCCCTCACAACAGGAGCAGGAACCTCTCCCTATACCAGTATGAGATGATTTTAGAACGCTAATCTGTCCCTCACACCAGCAGCAGGAACCTCTCCCTATACCAGTTTGAGATGATTTTAGAATGCTAATATATCCCTCACATCAGAAGCAGGAACCTCTCCCTTTACCAGTATGAGATGATTTTAGAACGCTAATCTGTCCCTCACACCAGCAGCAGGAACATCTCCCTACACCAATATGAGATGATTTTAGAACACCAATCTGTCCCTCACACCAGCAGCAGGAACCTCTCCCTACACCAGTATGAGATGATTTTAGAATGCTAATCTGTCCCTCACACCAGTAGCAGGAACCTCTCCCTACACCAGTATGAGATGATTTTAGGATGCTAATCTGTCCCTCACACCAGCAGCAGGAACTTCTCCCTACACCAGTCTGAGATGATTTTAGAACGCTAATCTGTCCCTCACAACAGGAGCAGGAACCTCTCCCTATACCAGTATGAGATGATTTTAGAACGCTAATCTGTCCCTCACAACAGCAGCAGGAACCTCTCCCTATACCAGTATGAGATAATTTTAGAACGCTAATCTATCCCTCACACCAGCAGTAGAAACCTCTCCCTACACCAGTATAAGATGATTTTAGAACGCTAATATATCCATCACAACAGCAGTAGGACCCTCTCCCTATACTAGTATGAGATGATTTTAGAACGCAAATCTATCCCTCACACCAGCAGCAGGAACCTCTCCCTATACCAGTATGAGATGATTTTAGAACGCTAATCTATCCCTCACACCAGCAGTAGAAACCTCTCCCTACACCAGTATGAGATGATTTTAGAACGCTAATATATCCATCACAACAGCAGTAGGACCCTCTCCCTATACTAGTATGAGATGATTTTAGAACACTAATCTATCCCTCACACCAGCAGTAGGAACCTCTCCCTATACTAGTATGAGATGATTTTAGAACGCTAATCTATCCCTCACACCAGCAGTAGGAACCTCTCCCTATACTAGTATGAGATGATTTTAGAATGCTAATCTGTCCCTCACACCAGCAGCAGGAACCTCTCCCTATATCAGTATGAGATGATTTTAGAGTGCTAATCTATCCCTCACACCAGCAGTAGGAACCTCTCCCTATACTAGTATGAGATGATTTTAGAACACTAATCTATACCTCACACCAGCAGTAGGAACCTCTCCCTATACTAGTATGAGATGATTTTAGAACGCTAGTCTATCCCTCACACCAGCAGTAGGAACCTCTCCCTATACTAGTATGAGATGATTTTAGAACGCTAATCTATCCCTCACACAAGCAGCAGGAACCTCTCCCTATATCAGTATGAGATGATTTTAGAGCGCTAATCTATCCCTCACAGCAGCAGCAGGAATCTCTCCCTACACCAGTATGAGATGATTTTAGAACGCTAATCTATCCCTCACACCAGCAGTAGGAACCTCTCCCTACACCATTATGAGATGATTTTAGAACGCTAATCTGTCCCTTACAACAGGAGCAGGAACCTCTCCCTATGCCAGTATGAGATGATTTTAGAACGCTAATCTATCCCTCACACCAGCAGTAGGAACCTCTCCCTACACCAGTATGAGATGATTTTAGAACGCTAATCTATCCATCACAACAGCAGTAGGAACCTCTCCCTATACTAGTATTAGATGATTTTAGAACGCTAATCTATCTCTCACACCAGCAGTAGGAACCTCTCCCTATACTAGTATGAGATGATTTTAGAACGCTAATCTATCCCTCACACCAGCAGTAGGAACCTCTCCCTATACTAGTATGAGATGATTTTAGAATGCTAATCTGTCCCTCACACCAGCAGCAGGAACCTCTCCCTATATCAGTATGAGATGATTTTAGAGCGTTAATCTATCCCTCACACCAGCACTAGGAACCTCTCCCTATACTAGTATGAGATGATTTTAGAACGCTAATCTATCCCTCACACCAGCAGTAGGAACCTCTCCCTATACTAGTATGAGATGATTTTAGAACGCTAATCTATCCCTCACACAGCAGCAGGAACCTCTCCCTATATCAGAATGAGATGATTTTAGAGCGCTAATCTATCCCTCACAGCAGCAGCAGGAACCTCTCCCTACACCAGTATGAGATGATTTTAGAACGCTAATCTGTCCCTCACAACAGGAGCAGGAACTTCTCCCTATACCAGTATGAGATGATTTTAGAACGCTAATCTATCCCTCACACCAGCATTAGGAACCTCTCCCTACACCCATATGAGATGATTTTAGAACGCTAATCTATCCCTCACACCAGCAGTAGAAACCTCTCCCTATACTAGTATGAGATGATTTTAGAACGCTAATCTATCCCTCACACCAGCAGAAGGAACCTCTCCCTATATCAGTATGAGATGATTTTAGAGCGCTAATCTATCCCTCACAGCAGCAGCAGGAACCTCTCCCTACACCAGTATGAGATGATTTTAGAACGCTAATCTGTCCCTCACAACAGGAGCAGGAACTTCTCCCTATACCAGTATGAGATGATTTTAGAACGCTAATCTATCCCTCACACCAGCATTAGGAACCTCTCCCTACACCCATATGAGATGATTTTAGAACGCTAATCTATCCCTCACTCCAGCAGTAGGAACCTCTCCCTATACTAGTATGAGATGATTTTAGAACACTAATCTATCCCTCACACCAGCAGTAGGAACCTCTCCCTATACTGGTATGAGATGATTTTAGAATGCTAATCTATCCCTCACACCAGCTGCAGGAACCTCTCCCTATACTAGTATGAGTTGATTTTAGAACGCTAATCTGTCTCTCATAACAGGCGCAGGAACCTCCCCCTATACCAGTATGAGATTATTTTAGAACGCTAATCTATCCCTCACACCAGGGGCAGGAACCTCTCCCTATACTAAGTATGAGATGATTTAAGAATGCTAATCTTTCCCTCACACCAGCGGCAGCATCCTTTCCCTACCTACACTAATATGAGATGAATGATGTGACATGCAGCGCTGGCTACGTGACTCCAGCTTATATAGAGGCTGGGGTCACATGATGCACTGGCCAATCACAGCCATGCCATTAGTAGGCATGGCTGTGATGGCTTCTAAGGACAAACGAGTGAAACGGTTGTTGATTGGCTGCCCTGCAGCTATTCAACAGGCGGGAAATAATACCCTAACCCCGAACCCTGGACTTTTTCAAAAATGTTCTGGTTCGGGACACGGATACCCCAAAGTCCGATACGAACCCAAACTTTACAGTTCGGCTTCGCTCAACTCTACTAGTGATCACAATAGCCACCACATTCTCAAATGTAAAGTGTCACCAGGATATTTTACTCACTGTAATAACTGGAGAAGTCAGACATCCAGGGAGCCTATCACTTACTCAGCCCGGGGATTGTGGGTGCGTGATGACGTAATGACTCCGCCTTATGCGTTTCATCATTGACTTCTACAGCCATTACAGTGAGTAAAGTATGCTATTCCTGGCGACACTTTACATTTGAGAATTCACTTGGATCTCTGTTTACTTCTACAGTATGTACTGGATCCTGGGAATAAATGCTTAAGCCCGCATGCAGCGGACCCCTGGGTTAGGAACATAAGTCAGGAGTATATGAAGGAAATGTATTAGAAGCTGTTGCTTTAGCTCCACCCAGTGGTGGCTATTGTGATCACTAGCCTAGACTTTTTGTTCATCTCTATTTTTTCATCTCTGGTTTGGCCTGTTGATAGCCTATATACTTTCATTTGGATCATTGGATTAACACATGGACTATTTGTTGTGTGATACCACATTATGATATACACATTTCACTTTTGGTACTGTATTTTATGATTTGAATATTGCACTTGCATCTTTGCTGTATGTTTAACATCCTACATGGTACTGCATTTTATGACTTATGATTATCTCACTTGCATTTGATATTGTATTTTATTATTTAAGGATTGCACTTGCACTTTTGTTGCATACCGAGCACCTTACATGAATTTTCTTTTACCTAGATATATTTATTTTTCTGGCACTCAGCACTTTGTTCATCTAACACGGCACATTGGGACATTTACTGATTGTTTAGCATTTGCACTTTACATCATTACTTCGTGTTTTTTTTAAATTCCACAATTTTTTGCACATCTCATACCTTCAAACCTCATCCCTCTAGCAGCGCCATACCCACCTATCCCCTTCTCTTT
The DNA here is from genome assembly GCA_018402905.1 of Glandirana rugosa. Lineage (NCBI taxonomy): Eukaryota > Metazoa > Chordata > Amphibia > Anura > Ranidae > Glandirana > Glandirana rugosa. The sequence goes on from BLSH010406180.1 coordinate 202,008, forward strand.
CTCCATTTACTAGCATCTGCTTGTCAGATGTAAGGTGGAGGCAGCAGCTATTCTTACATACACATAGTCTTTCCATAGCATGGCAATACCTATATCTATTATTTCCTAAACGCATTACCTTCACTACATCTAAGGAAGGAGCCATGGTAGCCATCAAGGCTGGATTTCAAGCATGTCTACCTTCGCTATTACAAGTGAGGCAATGGGATTAGTAGTTTACACAAGCAAGATAAGACTGTGTTTGCTTCCAGTTTATTTCACAGGAAGTGACAAGGATACTGGATGTCTGGCAGGATCAACAGTTAATTCCATTATTTGCTAAAAAAAATTCTTAACCTGAAAGCGAGAAAAAGAATGCAGCCACCATATCGTAGGACTGGTAAGCTAGAAGATATTGGGGTTGATTTACAAAAACTGGAGGGTGTTTTTTTTTGCAGAGCTGCACCAGATTTTGCACTCTCCAGTTTAAGTATTCAGTAGGTTCAGTTATACTTCAAGCTTATTTTTTTTACAAAATTGCCATAACTTTATTAGTTGCTTTTCCAACTAATATGAAATATTGCTAAACAAGATCTGTTTTACTATGCAAAAATATCTTTAATCTAATTTCAAAACTTCTACCGAACATTTGGACTATAATTTAGACACTGAATTAATTTTTTTTTACATTTAAACTAATATAAAAACAAACAAACAAATCTCTCGGTCTACGAAAATTACTTTGAGAAGACACATTTATTTGAACAGTACAATTTTATATACAAAATTAAAATAAGTTGTGCCAATTACCTGGCAGGAATCCTTGCCACCCTCCAGGTAGCCAACGCAGATCATGTTGCCGGTAATCTCTCCAGGATAGGCATTGCTACACTGGGTAGCTGTCGGGATGGGGGCATTCACACACTGCAGGAGGTTAGGCATGCTGGCTACAATTAAAACAAATGACAGTTAATAAAATATTGACTGGAGACAAGAGGAGAAAGAACAAATTGTGTTATAAAAAAGACAAAAACTTGCATTTTACTGCACATTTTTAGCCAGAGGAATATTAAATAATTCTAATTATTTATTATTATATTTACCATTTGCAGCCAGAAGGTGGTACATTTGTGGAAATTATGCAGCTCTTTACCATGGTGACTTGCAACTATGTTGTGAATTTAACATCTGGATTTGGACAAGCTTATTTGTGACACTGCCTACTTACAATACACATATGCAAAATATTATAGGTGTTCTGCTTTTCAATCCAGGATTGGGTATTGATGATGAGTATATAAGACTTTTGAGGATTCTACTTTTGTTCCTAGTATTTTATGGTGTTTTATGTGAACTATAATAAACTTGTTCATTTTAATTGTGTATCTCGTGAAGTCCCAACAAAGTCCATAAGTGGCTGGTGGCATTAGTGGTTGGAGGGGATATTATCTTGTGAATAATTTATACAGCCTATATTTTGTATAGCTCTAATTAGAAGATGAAACTACACATACATAGCTGACTTATCATCTCATCCCTCTTCCAGTAGGGGCCTGTGTGTATTTTCAGTTAAAAAGAAGCAGTCAACATTAAAGTGTAAGGCTGGGTTCACACTATCCGACAAAAAAAGGTCCGACTTTGATCCTACTTAGCTGTGCGATTTACAGTCCTACATAGGGTCAAAGTCAGACCATTTGTCTGTGAACAGGGATCCGACTTTGATCCCAACAATGCCAGGCACCTTGTGCTCTGGGGATCTTGAAGGGGAACTCCACACCAAATTAAAAAAAAAAAACTGGCAAGGGGTCCCCCTCCAAGAGCATACCAGGCCCTTTGGTCTGGTATGGGTTTTAAGGGGTACCCCCACGCCGAAAAACAGCGTGGGTCCCCCCAAAATCCATACCAGACCGTTATCCGAGCACGCAGGCCAGGAGGGGGGGTGGGGACAAGTGAGCGCCCCCTCCTGGACCATACCAGGCCGCGTACCCTCAACATGGGGAGTATGGGTGCTTTGGGGCGGGGGGTCTGCGTCCCCCACCCCAAAGCACCTTGTCCCCATGTTGATGAGGACAAGGGCCTATTCCCGACAACCCTGGCCGTTGGTTGTCGGGGTCTGCGGGGGGGACCTATCGGAATCTGGAAGCCCCCTTTAACAAGGGGGCCCCCAGATGCTGGCCCCCCACCCTATATAAATGGGTATGTATGGGGTACATCGTACCCCTAGCCATTTACCTGGAAAAAGATATGTACAAAAAAAACACACTACACAGCTTTTTAAAATATTTTATTAAATCAGCTCCGGCGGTCTTCTCCCCTCTCCGGTGTCTTCTTTCTTCGGCTCTTTTGCGGTGTCTTCCATCTTCTGAGGGGTCTTCTTTCTTCTCCTTCTCTGCGGCGTCTTCTGCTCTTTTGCAGGTCTTCTCTGCTGTCCTCTTCCCTCTGTTCCTCCTCTCTTCTTCTTCTTCTTCCCATGTTGACAGGACGCAACCTCCTTCATGAATGCCCTCTCCGCTGTGTGCTGTGCCTTATATTGGCATGGAGCGGGGCCACCCGCTGACATCACCCGGCTGGCCCCGCCCCTGATGTCACAGCTCCGCCCCAGGATGTGACAGAAAGCAGATCACAATACGCTTTGTGATATAAATCACTAGGCACTAGGAACAGGTCACAGTCATCTGAAGCCAGTAGATCTCAGCATTCCTCCCTCATAGACAGGACAATCTCGGTCAGCTGCTTCTCCACTTTAGGATGAAATATTCTAGATCCCACAGTTTCACCAAAAAGAGAGACCGCGCATAGTGTAGTATGTCTCAACCAATTTAATGTATAAAAAGTGCAATAAAATATACTTGGATCTAGCGCCTTTCAGAGAGAAAGAAATCGTCCTTCACAGTTTGTATTGCAATTGCGCATGAGCGGCAGTGTGTGGACGTGATGAGCCGACAGCCGTTTTGTTCGAGAATAACGCCCTCAGGGGTAAGTGTAGTCAAAACTTTTCGGATGGCTTACAGAATGGGAAAAAGGGAAATCTCTCAAAGTGGACACTTATTCCAAGTTTCAATAACATTTCAGAATGTATTTCTTATTCTACTTTATTTTCAGTAAAGTCTAACTTTAAAATTGTCCCCTCCCAGCTCATGAAGGATCCAGTGCTCAATTTCTATTCTTGGGGATGTGATAATACAGAGTAATATCTGTATTATCCAGGGCCAGCCTGTCTGGTTCTACTCCCTCCAGTGCTGCAATGTGTTGGGGCACTAATTCCAGCAGCCACTCTGATGATACGGCCACTGGTCATTAGGGTGGTCCTGCGCTGTACGTGATGAACTCAGCAAAAGGGGCAGTGACAAGACCAGTCAAAGAACTGGAAAGAAGAGAGGCTTTGGAGAACTGGTCACTATAACCTCATGGAAGAAGATAGCGGGACTTTGGATAAAGTTAAACATTACTTTGTGTTATCCCAACCCCTTGACAAAACAAGGGGGGAGACATGCTTAGTTAATTTAACTGCCCAGAACTAGGGTTTTTGGGATTTGTTCCTCAAAGGAATGACTTTGCCTAAACAAGACCATTAGTGCTTGGTGATGCTGCTCCAGGCTGGGGTATAGAGCCCCTTTGTCTCTCAGGTTATCAAGAAAAACTCATCCAGTAAGCAATGAACATTTAAGCATGAAACCACCGCTCACCATAGCCAAACCTGGTGTGGATGTATACATGTGGTAGCCTCTGCCAATGCTGCTCCTTGGGCCATGCCCTCTGACAAGTTTCACCCCGCCCACTGGGGTTTAATCACCCCTATGATTCACACCAGGATTGTCTATGGTGAGTGGCGGTTTGCATGCTTAAATTTTGCCTAAATATTTTAATCATGGCAAATTTCCTAGAGAAGCCTAATTTAATGTTACAGTGATGGTGACTTACTTCCACTGCTAAGGGTATTGTCCCATCCAGAGATCACACAGCTGGAGCCGGCAGCAGCGCAGCCAGTGGGTAGAGACACAGTCTTGACGTAGTAGTTGAGTGTGGTGGGAGAGGCTAGCTTGACCAACAGGATGTCGTAGTCCAGGGTTCTGGAGTTTTAGCTGGCATTTCTGATGACCTTGACAGAATTGATGAACTGCTTGGTACCCTCAGAGACAGCGATGCTGTGCTCACCGAGTATGACCTGCATGCTCCTGTATAGAGACAAATTCAATGAAATCAGTATATATATGCATCTTAATTGCTTAACGACCAGCCACCGTTATTTCACTACAGAAAAGTGGCTCGTTCCTGCAAATCGCTGTCATTGTACGTCAACGTGGGAACAAACTCTCCCATTGGCCAGCGGGGGAGGCAATCAGCAGGTGAGGTGGACTCAATATCCGCCGGCCACCCTCGATTGTTCCCCTCAGTGAAAGAATGGGGATCTGCCTGTGTAAACAAGGCAGATCCCCGTTCTGACAGGGGAGATCACACAGATCCTGTCTTTCTGCTATGCAGGAAGACGGATCTGTGTGTTTCCCCAGTTACACAGTCCCATATACTGTTAGAAACACCACCCAGGGAACACATTTAACCTCTTCATCGCCCCTGATGTTTACCCCTTCCCTGCCAGAGGGCCTAAGCAAAGGGGATATAGCAAGGCTATGAAAAATATAAAAATAAAACATATTAAAAAAAACATATATATATATACTGTATATACAGTATCTCACAAAAGTGAGTACACCCTTCACATTTTTGTAATTATTTTATTATATCTTTTCATGTGACAACACTGAAATGACACTTTGCTACAATGTAAAGTAGTGAGTGTACAGCTTGTATAACAGTGTAAATTTGCTGTCCCCTCAAAATAACTCAACACACAGCCATTAATGTCTAAATTGCTGGCAACAAAAGTGAGTACACCCCTAAGTGAAAATGTCCAAATTGGGCCTAAAGTGTCAATATTTTGTGTGGCCGCCATTATTTTCCAGCAGTGCGTTAACCTCTTTGGGCATGGAGTTCACCAGAGTTTCACAGGTTGCCACTGGAGTCCTCTTCCACTCCTCCATGACGATGTCACGGAACTGGTGGATGTTGGAGACCTTGCGCTCCTCCCCCTTCCATTTGAGGATGCCCTACAGATGCTCAATAAGATATAGGTCTGGAGACATGCTTGACCAGTTCATCACTTTTACCCTCGGCTTCTTTAAAAAGGCAGTGGTCGTCTTGGAGGTGTATTTGGGGTCATTATCATGTTAGAATACTGCCCTGCGGCCCAGTCTCCGAATGGAGAGGATCATGCTCTGCTTCAGTATGTCACAGTACATGTTGACATTTATGGTTCCTTCAATGAACTGCTCTCCAGTGTTGGCAGCACTCATGCCGCCCCAGATCATGACACTCCCACCACCATGCTTGACTGTAGGCAAGACACATTTGTCTTTGTACTCTGTGGTTGCCGCCACACACGCTTGGCTCCATCTGAACCAAATAAGCTTATCTTGGTCTCCTCAGACCACAGGACACGGTTCCAGTAATCCATGTCCTTAGTCTGCTTGTCTTCAGCAAATTGTTTGCTGGCTTTCTTTTGCATCATCTTTAGAAAAGGCTTCCTTCTGGGACAACAGCCATGCAGACCAATTTAAAGCAGTGTGCGGCGTATGGTCTGAGCACTGACAGGCTGACCTCCCACCCGTTCAACCTTTGCAGCAATGCTGGCAGCACTCATACGTCTATTTCCCAAAGACAACCTCTGGATATGATGCTGAGCATGTGCACTCAACTTCTTTGGTTCAACCATGGCGAGGCCTGTTTTGAGTGGAACCTGTCCTGTTAAATCGCTGTATGGTCTTGACCACCATGCTGCAGCTCAGTTTCAACGTCTTGACAATCTTCTTATAGCCTAGGCTATCTTTATGTAGAGCAACAATTCTTTTTTTCAGATCTTTAGAGAGTTCTTTGCAATGAGGTGCCATGTTAAACTTCCAGTGACCAGTATGAGAGAGTGAGAGCAATAACACAACATTTAACACACCTGCTCCCCATTCACACCTGAGACCTTGTAACACTAACAAGTCACATGACACCGGGGAGGGAAAATGGCTAATTGGACCCAATTTGGACAGTTTTACTTAGGGGTGTACTCACTTTTGTTGCCAGCGGTTTAGACATTAATGGCTGTGTGTTGAGTTATTTTGAAGAGACAGCAAATTTACACTGTTATACAAGCTGTACACTCACTAATTTACATTGTAGCAAAGTGTAATTTCTTCAGTGTTGTCACATGAAAAGATGTAATAAAGTATTTACAAAAATGTGAGGGGTGTACTCACTTTTGTGAGATACTGTATATAAATATATATATATATATGATATTTTACCAGGACGCCGGCCAGCTGTGCCAATAATAAAAGTTCAGGTTAATGTATATACAGTTTAATCTGCATGTTTTTTTCATGCTATCAGCAACCCCATGGGTAATTTTAGTAATTTTTTTATTCTTGATAATTCAGTACTTTCTCACACTATTCCATTTCTCTTCTTTAACCGGTTCCCAACCGGCTCATGTACATTTACTGCAGCAGAATGGCAGCATCCTGCGAATCGCCGTCTATAAATAGTGGCTCGCGCATGCGCAGCTGGCCACACTCTGCAGGAGTGTGTCCGCGGCTCGAGCGGACCCAATGTCTGCCGGCAAGCCGCAATTGCTTAGGAGAGGAGAAACATGGCGAACCGCCAATATAAACACGGCGGTTCCCCACACTGTCAAGCAGCATGACAGAGATCTACTGATCCCTGTCACTGGGATCAGTTAGATCTCTGGTGCCCCTGGCAGTTAGAACACGCCTAGGGAACACAGTTAACCCCTAGAGCACCCCCCAGGTTAACCCCTTCACTGCCAATTACATTTATACAGTAATCAGTGGACATTTAAATTTCTGATCGTTGTATAAATGTCATTGGTCCCAAAAAAGTGTCAAAAATGTCCTGCATGTCCGCCCCAATATCAAAGTTCCCAAAAAAATCAGCAGATTGCCGCCATTACCAGTAAAAAAAAATTGTAAAAACGGCAGAAATTAATTCTCAACGGCAACTTTTGCGCAACCCAATCAATAAACGCAGATTGCAATTTTTTTTTTTTACCAAAAATACGAGGAAGAATATAAATCGGCCAAAAATTATGTATAAATTAGTTTTTTTTAATATTCTTTTTGGATTTGTATTTTAGCAAATAGTAAGAAATATTTTTTTTTTTTTGCAAAATTGTTGCTCTTTTTTTGTTTATAGCGGTGATCAGAAATGCCACAGAGGGGATCGAATACCACTAAAAGAAAGCTCTATTTGTGTGAAAAAAAGGATGCAAACTTAGTTTGGGTACAACTAGAGTTGAGCGAACCCGAACTGTAAAGTTCGGGTCTGTACCGAACTTTTGGGTGTCCGGGACCCGGACCCGAACCCGGACTTTTAAAAAAAGTCCGGGTTCGGGGTTCTGGTAATTTTACTAAAAGTTCTGAAAATTGCTGTAAAAAAGTCCAGGAAAGTCCTAGAGGTCTGCAAAAGGAAAGAAATGGGGGTAAGGGTCGGACAAGTGCCCTACAAAGAAATGGGGACAGGGAAATAACTTAAAAGCATTTTTAAACAAAAATAGGAAAACGTCTGGAGATCCTGAAAGGACCTGAAAAAATGTCGTTAAAAGTCTTGAAAATCATTTTAATGGTCTTGGGGCTTGGGCCTGAAAAAAATTTTCAGGCCCAAGCCCAGGCCCAGGGCCTGTGGGTTTTCAAGCCATGTCTGGGCTTGAAATGTCAAGCCCAAGCGAGTTGAGATCAACATGGGTTTGATTCAAACGTAGGAAAAAAAGTGTGTTTATCTCGAAAGAAAATCACCATAAGCTAGGGGAGACACCGTAAAGACTAGTGGCGATATTTGTTTTTTTCTCGTTGTTAAAACGTTTTTTTTTTTTTATAAAGAATGATAAACGATTTTATGTTTAGGTTTTTCTTATAATTTTTTTT